>SCLG01001036.1:0-20753 GCA_004367875.1 Oikopleura albicans
AGTAGGAAAATTTCTAATGTACTGGGTAGAACGATAATCAAAAGTTATATGGTAGGAATGCGTAGGCGTCAAAGTCACTTCCAAAAAATATTTCTTTTATTGGATATTATCCGATCCGGTACCAAAGTTTTAGTTTCCTAAGGTAGAGTTTTTTTTTAGAACGTTCTGAACGCGAAAACACTTGCAGCGAGCACTGACCAACCTACTAAATAACTTTTTTTGCAATGGGTTGGAAAATGTTCGAGTTTTTGACAAAAAATACGACCACCGATATCGGACATCCGGTAGTACCGGAAATAACCGGTTAAAACACAAAAACATCGGTTTCTCGAATACCGATCGTTGATTTTTTTCATAATTTGACCAAAACTTTTATTTTTGACGAGGATTTTTTTGGTGGGGTCAAAAAGTGTCATATGACACCCTAAGGGGGTCAAATTACAAGTTGTTCAAAATAAGACATTAGGGGGCTCGATCCGATTTTAAAAGGCGATCACGAAAATGATATTTTAAAAATCTGAAACATGAAATTTGACCCTTTTTTGGCCATTTTCCACAAAAAAGGGGTCAAATTACGATTTACTTGAAATGGATCGTTAATGTACTCATGCGATCCATTTTTTAATGGCGATCACGAAAATGAAAATAAACATTCTGAAACTTGAAATTTGACCCCTTTTTGGCCATTTATCAAAAAAGGGGTCAAACTACGACTTCCTTGAAATGGACCGTTATGGTACTCATTCGATACGAATTGTGATAACGATTTCGAATATGCAATCTAAAAAGTGTCAAACTTGAAATTTGACGGGCACACAGTACTTCGAAACAAACTGAACTTCGAAAAAACCGAACTTTGATAAAACCGAGTCATGACGCTTCGCGGGGCTGAATATGCGCGTGTAACCAGTCCCATGACAGAGCAGCCCCGCGAATCGGGGCCGAGTATGTGCGTGTGACAAATACCATCAGAGAAGGCGTCCGTGATGAAAAAAGTTAAGAAAGGTGCCTATGCATAGCTATGCGTTCTTAGAGGGTCTAAAAGTTGAAGATCCTCAAAAGCCTCGCGGGCTGCTCTGCCATGGGACTAGTTACACGTGTATAATCAGCCCCGCTTCATGAGGCTACCTTGTCGTGGGACTGGTTACACGCGCATATTCAGCCCCGCTTTGCGGGGCTGCTCTGTCATGGGACTGGTTACACGCGCATATTCAGCCCCGCGAAGCGTCATGACTCGGTTTTATTGAAGTTCAGTTTGTTTCGAAGTACTGTGTGCCCGTCAAATTTCAAGTTTGACAATTTTTAGATTGCATATTCGAAATCGCCATCAAAATTCGTATCGAATGAGTACCATAACGGTTCATTTCAAGAAAGTCGTTGTTTGACCCCTTTTTTGTGAAAAAGGGTCAAATTTCAAGTTTCAGATTTTTTAAATATCATTTTCGTGATCGCCTTTTAAAATCGGATCGAATGAGCCCCCTAATGTCTTATTTTGAACAACTTCATATGACCTTTTTTGACCCCACCAAAAAAATCCTCGTGAAAAATAAAAGTTTTGGTCAAATTATGAAAAAAATCAACGATCCGTATTCGAGAAACCGATGTTTTTGTGTTTTAACCGGTTATTTCCGGTACTACCGGATGTCCGATATCGAAGGTCGTATTTTTTGTCAAAAATTCAAACATTTTCCAACCCATTGCAAAAAAAAGTTATTTAGTAGAATGGTCAGTGCTCGCTGCAAGTGTTTTCGCGTTCGGTACGTTCTAAAAAATTTTTCGTAAATTTCAAAAATCCATTTTTTTCTCGGCCAGTTTTAAATCTTAAACACTTATTTGATTTATTGTTGTGAAATTTGTACAGTTGATGCGCCCACAACGCGACAGCCCACAACGCGACAGGTTTTGGTCAAATGGAAAGTGCGCGCACAACGCGACACTTTTTTATATTGAAAAAAGTCAATTTTTTATTATTACAAAAACATAATTTATTCAATATAAATTTATGACGTTTTTGCGAATCTAAATTTAATTTATAAACTTTTAATATGGTCAGAAGCTAGAATTGTTTAAATTTCATGTTTCATGTTCATCATTTCATGAAATCAACGACAAAAACAACTAACAAAGAAACTAAAAAAAACTAAGTGAAACGTTGTTGCATTACATTAAAAAAAAGGCTTTATTTTTTATTAAAAATTGGCGTATTTGAATGTTTTGTAAAATATGAAAACAGTATACATTTTATACTATACAAACATTATAGTGTATCTTGTAATGCATTTAGTGATTGTTGTGCGCACAACGCGACAGGTTTTGGTCAAGTGAAAGTGTCGCGTTGTGGGCGCATCAACTGTACTATATTTTAGATACATATTTTTAATGTGTAGTCCTCCTTGTAGTGATTTATTTTATACGTAAAAGTTATACCGTATAACTTATACGGTATAACTAATAGTTCCTGTCTAACAATAATTTATGTACATGTTATGTAAAACATTCTCATTATTTTTTTTTTGAATAAACCTTACTGTTCACTTCTAAAGATTTATAGGTATGAATTAACGNTATAAAAGAAAAACCCTATAAAAGAAAAACCCTATAAAATAAAAACCATATAAAAGAAAAACCCTATAAAAGAAAAACCCTATAAAATAAAAACCATATAAAAGAAAAACCCTGCAAAAGGAAAAATCCTCAAAACATGATTTCAGTAAAATTTTTAAAGAACCTCCTTTCTTTTGGAGCGTCAAAAAATTGCTATTGGACCTTATACTCAATTTGTTTTATCGCTACCCTGAATTGAACGCATATGATTGTGACAATGAATTATGAGCAGACTGTAAATTTTGAGCAAAAAAAAAATGTTAAATATTTATTAACCAAATTTGACTGGCGATTTCTAGTTGCGCAAAGAGGGTTAAGTGTTTCAATAAATTGAATAGAGAGATCGTTATCTGTCAATTGCCCGACGTATGCTCAAAAGTGTATGCTGACCGAGTTTGTGGCAGATTTTTTTTTTTTTGCATTTATCTTTGAATATTTTTTTTTCTATGTTAAATATTAAAAACGGTCCATATTAATCTGGCGATCGGTATGATGACAAATAGAGCCAAGCTTCAATAACGAAAAAGAGCACTTTTTGTAAAAATATCCTTTATTTGACCTTACTTGGTACCTTACTTGGTACCTTACTTGGTTGTAAATGAAAAAAAGTCAAAGCTGACTAAATACCACTTTAATAGTATTTTAATGTTTAAATTTTTATAGGGAAAATATACAGATTCAGTTTAACTCTCATGGGGGGAGGGGGTTTGTTGGAAATATTGACTTTTTTACCAAACAATTTCCCCAGATTCATTAACATGGAAACTCCCGATACGTTTCGGTCTAAAAGTGTTAAGATAACCCAACTGTGTTAAGATAATTGTGAAGGATTTTATGAAGATAAGGATTTTGTAAAAAATAATTACACCGGGTGCGCAGTTATCGGGCGGGTTTGTGTCCAGTTATCGGGCACCCTGCGCTGTTATCGGGCATCCTGCGCATTGCTCTTGAATATATATGTGTATAAATGACCACATTTCCCGCTCGTGCTGTTATCGGGCGGGTTTTTTTTTGCATATTTTTACCTTATACCGCTTCCGCCCTGAGCAGTTATCGGACGCCCGATTAAGGCTTTTTTTGCCGCGAAACCCGCCCGATAACTGCGCACCCGGTGTATATAAAAAATAAGGTTTTATAATTGATTTTTTTGAGCATTGAGTCCGCTTTATTCCATTAGGGGATACCGGATTATGTGATCATATTTTACACATTTTCTAACCAACGCAAAAGCGCTAAATCCAGGTGATTGTATATTTCACATAACTTTTTGATTGACAAAAAAACCGTCCTCTATTTGACCTTAGGTGATGGCTGAGCTCTTGATCAAAACGCCCCTAGTTCATGATGAAATGAGTGTAGGAATGGGAAACATTGTTAATTATAGAGTTAATTTTTGACCTCTAGGCCTAGCCTGATATTCCTCGTGGGATTTGAACAAGGGAATCATTTACAACTTGGCCCTAATTAAATTCACCTCGTCTGTTCCCTCACCAAAAAAATAAATGAAAAGAAAAGGCAGTAATAATAATATACACATTTTTTGTGAGGCAACGATTAGTTCAAATTTTTTTTTATTGCAGGTCCAATTCTCCCCGGTCTGCTGATTTGACCTTCAATACTTTCTCACTATTAAAAACTAATGCAAAATATACAATGCCAAGGACAATTTCTTTTTGAAAAAGGGGAAACGAAAATATGCTGACCAAAACTTGCTAACTTTATACAGTCCTTACTCCTTTTAGCGTCCGAAAAACACCATTTTTTCTATTAGAATGGTCCGAAAAAGGAGCAATCGTCCAAAAAAGGAGTAACGACTGTATTATATTTTTTATGTTTTATATTACTAGATGCTGGAGCTATGACTGACGGGGTTTGAACAATTTTAGTATAAGTTTTCACATTATTTCGGCATCGCCATAGCTGCAGCAGATGGTATATTTTTTTGTAAATGACGTTAAAACATGATACACTCCCTACTCTCATTAGGGATGTTTTTGACACTATAAAATATGACCAAAATAAGATAAATTTACCTAAATTTGGGAACGTTTTGAAGACATTTTTCACGAAAAATAGCCCTTATGACATTAAAATCTGTATTGAATATAAGTTATATTATATAACATATAATTTGATCGTGACCACTTTATAACGGTAGTTTTTCATGAAATTAAAGAGTTTGAAAAATTGCGCTTGAAACGATTAATGTGAAATTAAAGTGCACTATTCCTCTGATTTAACTGTTCTGCTGATTTGACCTCCGACCATGAAAAACTAATGAATTCAAAATAAGGCCAAATGGCAACAAAAACAAATCAGCACGCCTTAATATAGGAAGTTAAGTGAATTATTTAGCGCAAAAAACTCACAAAACAATACATATTAAATGAGCGGGTTAAATTAAAGCAAAAGTCGCCGGCAACTTTTGTCCAGCGAGACAATACAAGGAGTCCGTTTTGAAAAGTATACGGTATAGATAGGGTAAAATCCTTTTTTTTACCCCAAAAATAAAGTTCTTAGTTTGGTTCTACTAAAACATTTACTATATGTAATTGACCCCGGCGCATCTGATTTTGGTACTTAAAAGGGCCAAAAATCAACCCGCAAGAAGAAAACTACCAAAAAAAACACAAAAATAAAAAAAAACAATCTTTTGCATCAAAACGATCGGTTAATATTACAATCAGTTGGTTCTGATTAATTATTCAGTTGAAAACAATTTGCATCGGAAAACAATAAGTACCCTTAAAATATTTATGCGGGGGCGATTTCTAACCCTAAATTCCGTTAAGGCCGCCGTTATAATCCGATTTCATTTAATGCGAAAATAAGGCGGAAAATGCGGAAAATCATGATCAAATGATACATTTGTAATTTGTTTAGTAAGAAAATCTTTAAAGGGTATGAAAGCGATAATTTGTTTATTCAACTCCAGAATCAAAAGGTTATTGTCATCGACACACTTATATAGAACATTATGCGACATAACGTAAGAATTTAACCTAATATATGGGGTCTCATATCGAGGGACGGTTTTCTAATTTTGACCTGAGTCCACTTTTTCCCCTTAATTTGAATCTTTTTGATAAAAGTGTCCCTAAATAAGAGACCCCTGTATTTTTTCACATTTTATCAGGTGGGTTTATACCACGTTTGCGGATTAATCCACGAAGTTAGAATTTATAACAAAAGTAGGAAATCTCCCCCATTTGTGCCACTTGGTACAGTTGAGGACAGGAAAAGACAGACATCCTAATGGACGGCCAAAAATCAGTTTTTGAAATATTGTTTTTTGAACAAACGCCTAAGAATGTCACACTGCATAAATAATGCACATCAACAAGACTATTCACAAATCATAAGCAGCCCCGTATTTGACGCGTGTCAAACTTAAAACCAGAAAAAAAATTCCCATTGAACATTGATAATATTTAACCCTTATAAAAATTTCGTAGGCCTTTTGATAAACTAAAAAATATCATTTACGGAAATGAGGAAAGACGCTGAATGAATTATTGTAATTTCAGAAAATCATAAATTTTCGGAAAAAAATATAAATTCGCGCATTTTCCCCTTCAAATCTTGTAATACGAAATTAATAATAGTGGCCAACCAATCAAATACCTTAACTACTCAATAATGCGGCTTTGGGCTTTCCGATTGGTTGAAAAATCAAAATCAAAATGTCAGTACATCTTTGATGTTTATGTATGAAGAAAAAAACTACCCAGGCCAGGCGAAAACGGTTAAATTGAGACAGAATGTATTTTCCGATAATTTCCATGTATCATAGTCATCAGTGCAATTTTTCATATGTGTATATTTTTTGGATGAGTTAATCAATGGCTCTGGCTCTAGGAATAATTAATTTGTTTCGTCGACGATTGAGCACAATGAATCAAAAAAGAGATTAATAGGGGGCCAAGATCAGAGTATGAAATACTAATTCGCTAAAAAAACAAAACCAGATATATATATCGTCCTGATTTTAAAACGCGAAAAAAAATTTTAGCGGCAATACATATTTCTCCTTGAGTGCGGCACTTAAGAGGGGGAGGACTGTAATACAAAAATATTTTAAAAGAAGGAAATAACCTTTCAGTGATTTGCCTTTCGGTGATTGGCCGAGCGCGCTCAAAAATACCAATGACAGGCCACATAGGCCTCAGACGCGGTGTCAGGCAACGTTACCAAAAAGTGGTAACATTACTTATTTTTTTCGCGTTTGAAAATCACTGCGATAAATATCTCGACAGTCTCAAAATGCACTAAAATAACGCCAATTTCAAACCAAATTTTTATCATGAACCATCAATAACTTATTCTTAATGGTTAACAATTTTGGTCAGTATTCTTGACACATAATTACAAGTGTGGGGATTTCTTCAAAAAGACTTCATATAAGAACCCTTTTTTCACACAAAAATAATATTAAGGGCATGGTTAGTGATTAGTATTATTATTATGCGTCCACTATGAATTTTACACGGTTTATTTATGACAGGTTCAAAAAAGTTTAGTAATCATCACAACGTTCATTTGCGTGTTATCATACTAATTTGGGCGCCTAACTCGCAGAAATTATTCATAAACGAAAAAAAAGACTAAAATAAAGATAATGAAAGACCCAAAAATCTAGAAAAAATAAATAAAATGATGCGACATTTTCATCACGGACATTTTTTAGCAAATTCACTCAACGGTTACTAAAAAGTCGGGTTTAAACTGCACAAACAATGGCCATTTTATTGGCTAATTTTAGACCAATTTTTTTATCACTAACCTTTTTGTTAACTCGCCTGCCACTTTTGAACGTATTTATTGTTTGACCTCGACTTTGATCTATCCATTGAATGGCCCGCGAAACGTATTCCGGTACACGCTGTCCCCCAATTATACAACGCAGTTCAACTTCCAAATGATTCTAATAAGACTTACAAAAATAGTTCCGCCATAATCATGATTAATCTTGATAACAAAACTAAGTATGGGAACACATAAATAACTCTTTTTATGAAAAAAAACTCCAAGAATGTCAGTTTTGGCGTCGAATATTTTTCATTTCTTGCCAAAGTTCTCTTATTTCCAAAATAATTTAGATTTTTTTTATCTAGAAATCTATTTTTTTTTGTAATTCAAATTATTTCTTAAAAAACTATTTGCCAAAATTATCAAAAGTTTGTAATTCATCAAAATGATAAATTTAAAAATATCCCTTTGATTTTAATGCCAAAATATTCGCCAAAACATTTGTTTACCAATTTTTATTTTTTTTTGGCCTTTTCGGACCACGTGAAAATTTCTTGATGAAATTTTAAAATTTCTATTTAGATTCATTTCCTGTATCGCCAATATTTACAGTAACATCAGATGGTTTCTCAATCAAAAACGGCCTCGTTGCCGAACTCTGGGCAAAAATAAATGCAAAGAAATAAAATTTCATGATATCTCTTTTTTTATTTCTTTTTTGGGTCTCCTCAAATTTGCATCGCCGAAAATGCCGTCTTCGCTGTGTTCTCTATGAGCTATTCGTCTCTCTTTTCAAGATGTTTATTTTTCTCAATATAACAAAAAAAGAAGTGATAAAAAAAAAATAAAAATATATTCAGATTTCGTTATTTTTTTTTTGTGTGTTTTGTTTTTTGGCAAAAATATGAACCCACAAGATGAAAAATACGTTCGTGGTCGTGTGTAATAATTGCGGCGCAAAAGATGTGTTTTTTTTTCTTAGTACAACTCGGCGTCTAACTTTCGAGCGACGCAATTTTCTCATCTTCACTACGTGGCCACGCGGGGCGCTCGCGAACGGACGAATAGCCACGGAACGCTATCCTACTTCTTCCAGCTGACCTTTTTTGACGCTTGATTTTTGTCATTATATTTAATACAGTCCCTTCCCCGGAACGTTATCAAAAACAGAAAAATAATCATAAATTGTTGCCTTGATGAGTTAAAAAATTATTCAAGTTAATAATTTAAAGTTAAACTTATTTTGATCGGAAGTAAGCGTAAACGTTTAGTGCAATTTTGGACACAATTCATGAAAATACTACTACAGTACAGTTGGTGTGGTAACGAGTTGGCATGTAACAAGTTGACAGTTTGGAACGAAGTGACACATTTTGTGAATTTTGTGGGCAAAAATAGGCAACAAATGGACAAAAGTGACGGAACGAAGTGACAGTTTGGAACGAGTTGACAGTTTTTGACGAGTTGACAGTTTTTGACGAGTTGACAGTTTTTGACGAAAAAATCGGAAACGAAAGTGTCAACTCGTTACCACACCAAATGTACAGTGTAGTAACTATACCCTTAACCAGTTATATTAACACCAGTTATCCTAACAAATTTGTTTTATGTTAACACTTTTTGGACAGAAATTTATTGTTATTTGAACTATCTAACCGCGTAACCTACGCGATTATCATAACAAAAGTCAATTATGATAACACTTTTTGAGCAAAATAGTTATTTAAATTTATAGTTAGATGGTGTATGTACTGTTGCATTAAAAAATACGTATCAATTTTAAAACGGAAAACAATCCGATGGCAGTGACGACAAAAGTATCATAACTGTAGCACCCGTTATCGTACTTATGGTACTTAACCGTTATGGTATCATTTTTGTTATAATAACATTTTAAGGCTAGAATGGTACAGTCCCACATGGGAGTTAAGCAGTTATTTTACCGCCAGTTATGTTAACACTTTTTGGATGTACAGTTGGCGCGTTTAAGGGTTACCAAGGTATGTTAAACAGCTTAAATTATGTCAACATGTTCACGTTAACATATTCATGTTGACATATATTTTTTATATACTGTCGGTAAGGGCCTTAACATACGGTTATGTAACATACGGATGTATTTCAAGCCAACGGTAGTTTCCATCACTCAGCTGATGCATATCTTTGTCGCCATATTTTTCCAATTTATTTCTGCCATATGCGCCCATAATGCGCGTCTTTGATATTCACACCTAAAAGCTGAAAGTCATCACAAAGTTTAAAGAAATGATCACCTGGTGTCAATCACCAATTTATCGTTTTTTAACTAAAATTTTTAAGAGAATCTTTTTTACAAAGATCATTTTTATCGGAACATTAGCGTAATTTTTGGGCCATGTAAAGTATATAATATCCACCACCTAACCAGGTATCTTAACAACTGTTTTGCTCAAAAAGTGTTTAGATAATTGAACTTTGCTAAGATAATTGTGTAGGGCGTTTTGTATGATAATTGGAAATCGCGATACGTTTCAGGACAAAAAGTGTTAAGATAATCCAACTTTGTTAAAATAACTGCTGTTAAGATAATCCAACTTTGTTAAGATAACTGCTGTTAAGATAACTGTGTAGGGGGTGTTATAATGTACTTCGATATGAGCGCGCGTGTAACCAGCCCCATGACAGAGCAGCCCCACGAAGCTGAATCCGCGCTATTAAACAGTCAACATAAATACAGTCCTTAAGGGTTAACATCCTCTTTTGCTCATGCGGTCAAAGTATTTTTTTTTTTGGCCAACACTGGGAATCCTGTTGAGACCGCTGAAAAAATATTTTCGTTGTCGGATTTACCTTTGTCGCCATATTTTTTCAATTTTGATTTTCCTCTTTGATATCTGCGCCTTCAAGATGGTGTTAAAATATAGGGGTTAGATTTTTTAC
Organism: Oikopleura albicans; assembly: GCA_004367875.1. NCBI lineage: Eukaryota > Metazoa > Chordata > Appendicularia > Copelata > Oikopleuridae > Oikopleura > Oikopleura albicans. The sequence continues at coordinate 10,273 of SCLG01001036.1, forward strand.
CTTTGGAAAAAGAAAAGAAAATCACCTGGTCCCAATTACGGGAGGAAATGGCGAGATCGATTGCATCTAGGATCGATAATATCAAATTCCGTTTTTTTTTTCAGCTGAGTTCATTTCACACTGGTTATGATCAATTAATTGCTTTACAAAAGATAAGATTTAACCTCGAAAAAACTGGTTCACACTAAATATTTTAATGCTCGTCTTTTGTGGCATCAAATCGTGAAAATTAGCGTTTTTTTCATTACGATAAAAAATATTTTTCATTAGATAACCATTGTGGGCTTAACATATGTTTCATATTGTTCTGAAAAGTAAATGTTGCTCAAATGTATCAAATAGGACCTCCTACATCGGATTTCGAAGACTTATTTATTACATTTACTTTTATCTATGTTTAACAAAATAAAACTAAAGGAACCGAAATTATGTTCGCTGAAACTTGGTACAGTCCTTACTCCTTTTTGGGATGATTGCTTCTTTTTGGGACGCTTTTTTGGCCAAAATAAGGCATTGTAATAGAAAAATGATCTTTTTTGTGACGATGCTCCGTTTTCGGACGCCATTTTCGAGAACCGAAAACGTCCCAAAAAAGGAGTAAAGACTTTACGAGGGTTAAAAAAGGCTGCTCCAAAGCCAATAAAATTTGACAAAAGACAAAAACCAAAGTCAACAAAAATTGCGGTAGAAAAAGCCGCAAAAATTTAACATTGTTAAAGCCAAGCCAAGTCCAAGCCAGCAAGTTTGTATTTATGCCGACTCGGCATTACCGAGCCTTTTGTATTTCGTACCACGGTCAATTCTAGAAAATTTGTCAACATTTTTGCATTGGGTGAAACCCCACAAAATTGTGAGGCTAAGAGTTAGAGGTGCCGCACTACGCTCAAACATCAAATCACCATTTTTTTGTTTTCGTTCGGCAACAAGTAAAACAAAAAAATAAAAAATAATGACACTGCTTATTAGAATTATTTTTATTTATTGTCAAGTGAAGTGGGGTCAAAGTATTCGATTTGTTCAAAGCCTTCAAAGTTGGGAGACGTATCTCAATTGGCGTCTCGAACTTTTCAATCACCACTTTCCGAACTTCAATTTCGAACCATTTCTATTTTCCCGATAAAACCGGCGCGAAAAATTAAGCGATTTAAGTGTTATAACTTTACAACTGTCAACGCAAAACGTTTATTACTTTACACTTTTTTTACACCTCTCGGGCCATTTTTATAAGACCTTTTTGTTACGGAAAATTTAGCTAAATATACCTCGTTTTGTGATTAAAATAACAATGTGGACTTTATACCTTGTCATTTTTATTCGTTAAGCCGCAGAAAAGCAAGATGTAGACGTACTTATTTTTTTTTATAAAAATTGGCATTTCGGGGACAACAAAACCCAACCTCTACGGCGTCTACGCGGATAAAAAATGAATTTTTTTGACAAAAATCCAAAAAAGTCCAAAATTTGGTATACATTTGGTATACATTTGGTATAGTCCCTGCTCCCAAATCGTTACGACTTGTGGTTCAAAAAATCGTAACGATTTGGGGACATGACGTCATTTCGTAACGATTTGGGGTCATTAACTTTTTAACCCTTCAAATTGGCGTTTTTAGTGTTTTTCATAATCAGAGTCCTTGATACACAAGTGTTACACCGCAAAGAGTTACAAGTGACGTGATGATTTGAAAACGTTAAAATTTTTCGAAGTTCAATGACCTAAAAATGTATGAAGAACGTACATAATAACATATCAAATCAAAATCGTAACGATTTGGGATAATGACGTCATTTCGTAACGATTTGGGGCGTAACGATTTGGCAGCAGGGACTGTATATATTGTTTAATATTATACAGTCCTAGCTCTCAATGCGGAAGCGCTCAATAAAGACGATTTCTTCCAATACGGACGTTTCTTGAAAACAAAATACAATATGTCTTTCCCGGAACAATTTTTTTCAGCCTTTGAGTACACATTTTTCCTATTTTTTTTGTCACAAAATTGTTTCTGTTGCAAAATTGATTTTGTTAAAAAACACTTCTTTGTGCCTAAAATAACAGTCCTTTGAAATATCCGAAGTCATCGGTGATTATTTCAACACATCACGGATATATTTTGTTCATTCTTTAATACGCAGCAAATGAACAGAATAAGAAGAGGTGTCCCAAAAAAAAAACAATTATTCCACAATAGGGACGCGTAAGAAAATAGTCAGTGACCTAAAAAAATTGAATGCTTTAAAGTACAATTAGGAGGAGACGCTGAATAGAACTCAATGGCTTCAAAGTACCGGCGATGACGAAAAAAAAAAATTGAAAAAAGACGAATCAAGGCGGGAAATCAACCCAATATAGCCATTATTAACCGGAAGTTGAATATCTTTAAAATATTAATAATATTCAGGTGGAGACTTCACCGTGGAGTACAGGGGGTCTCGCATTAACTCCCAGGGGGAAGTGCGTGTAAATAGACACGCAACTTGCTTTTTTCGTCGATTTAAGGCATATGGAGGCCCCGTAGGGCAAAACGGGTATTGGTGACCCCCCCCTCAACTTTTCGAGAAAATTCGATTGACGGTGTTNAATTTTTTCGAAAAGTTGAGGGGGGGTCAGCAATACCCGTTTTGACCTACGGGGCCTCCATATGCCTTAACTCGACGAAAAAACAAGTCGTGTGTATATATACACACACTTCCCCCTGGAATATATTTTTTTTAATTTTGACCAAGTCCTTTTTTGTCCCTTAGTTTGAATACACCACCTAACCAGTTATCTTAACAACTGTTTTGCTCAAAAAGTGTTAAGATAATTGAATTTTGTTATGATAATTGGGTAGGACGATTGTTTAGATAATTGGAATTTACGATACGTTTTGGTCCAAAAAATGTTAAGATATCACAACTTTGTTACGATAAGTGGTGTTAAGATAACTGGTTAGGGGCTGTATTTTTGGTAAATTTAATAATTTGCAATTATATGGTAAATAATACATAACAAAATGTTTGGACGGAAATATCGGCTAGTTAACTGCGCGGGGGCTGTATTAAGTTAAAAAAAACAGTGTTGGAAGCGTTGGGATGCGTTGGCCAATGACCAACGCTCAACCAACGCGTTGGGAACATTGGGAGCGTTGGCCAACGCTTGCGGTAGGCGTTGGGAAAATTTGAGCGTTGGCCAACGCTTGCGTTGGGCGTTGGGGAAATTTGGAGCGGTGGCCAACGCTTGCGTTGAGCGTAAGTAAAAATTCGACCGTTGGCCAACTTTTCCAACACAGGTTTAAAAGTCTTTGACCTAAAAAACGGAATACTTAAAGTACAATGAGGATGAGACGCTGAATAGAACTCAATGGCTTCAAAGTACCTGCGAAGACGAAAATGGAGAAAACGAAGCAAAAAGGCGGGAAATCAGCCAAATATAGCAATTATTAACCGGACGTTGGATCTCCAAATACGCAAGAGTGACTTTGAGTTGTTGAAAAAAAAAGCCATTTGAAAGTGACTTTCAATACACTTTCAAATTGAACAAACAATTTTTTTTTTGCCTTGTCGGCAGCGCCTTTTTTACTTTTATTTTGACAAGTCATGCGTTATGCTTTTTTACAGTTATTTTATTTTCTTTTTCTTTTGTAATTTCCCGGTTTTTCGAGTGGTATTGGTGCATGAAAGTGTTCACAGATTAATAATTAATAAACATATAAATAGTTATATATAAACATAAATAATTAACTAACAGGTAATGTCCCATTACTCGACAGATTCAAAATCTGATTTAGTACATATTTTTTTAGAATTTTTTTTCATTTGTTTGGCCCACTCGTGTTGTTATTCGGCAGGTCCAGAGCAGTTATCCAGCTACCTTCGTAATTATCCGTCACCTTTTCAATTTTCAACTTTGTTAAAATTATAACAAGTTGCCAATTGACATATAGGGGGAGCGGCAAGTAAAGGCACGCCTAGTAAGGGTAGGAACGCTATTAGTTTTAAAAACAACTGCCGAGTATGGAGAAATATTTTATTACAAACATAATTATTGCTTGTATAAAGTTACAGACTTTGTAAATTATATTCCATGCCGTTCATTGAGAATATGTATGACTCATAAAAAAAGTATTCAACCACGCTATAGAGGGTGTACACTAAACCATTCCAATAAAAGAATGTTACAAGAAAATAGTTAGTGGCATGGAATTCAGTTACAGACCGACGTAGGCGCTTATTACATTCATTCTAAATGTTCCATTATTTTTTTACAAACAAAATCACCGCTCGTGCTGTATATTTTATCGATTAAGTGTTTTATAGATAAAAAAATGTGGCAAGGTGATATTTTGGACTTTCAAATTAACTCTAAGGGGGAAGGAGTTTTGGGGAACCCGTAGGGGGAAATGCGTGTAAATAAACACGCACTTAAAAATTCACAATAATTCAAACAAACTGGCAAAGCCAAGTTGTAGAGCTCGTCAAACTACGTCGATCTGATTATTCAGAAATTGAGTTGGGACATCAGGGCCCCTAGAAAGCTGTTTGAAATCTTCAACCTACGCAAAAAATAACACCGCCAATCGAATTTTCTCGAAAAGTTGAGGGGGGTCACCAATACGGTATTGGCAATACCCGTTTCGCCCTACGGGGCTTCCATATGCCTTAAATCGAAAAAGCACCTTGCGTGTTTATTTACACGCACTTCCCCCTGGGAGTTAAAACACAGTTCATCTGACCGTATTTACGTTTATTATTTTTGCAACTCATGCGTCTGATTTTTCATGTGAAACCTTTTTGGGACCTTTTTTGTTTCTTCTTCGTTAGTGCATGAAATTTTTTTTTGTAAATTAATATTTAATGCGGACTCCTTGTTTATCATGATGCATTAGGTTTGCGTAATGCGTGACGAAAATGAAAAAAAAACAATATGCAGAATTGTTTAATGCAAAATACCAAAATAGTCAAGTCAAGTGGTCATAATTGAAAATCTAGGTCGGTGGGGGAGCTGACATCTGCCGTTCAGAATTTTTTTTTTAGTTTTTTTTTTCAATGTGACCTAGTAAAGCACGCGCATTGTTCCAATTAATTATACATTTCCAACCGTCAATTGACGGACGATAAAAAAAAACGGTGGGATATTGTTGACCTATCAATCTGCACATGCAAATCATGAACCAAAAAAAAAAATATTTTTGGAATTAAAATAAATATACATATTTTTGATTATTATTATTATTACAGTCCTCAACGCGCCATCGTGGTTTATGCAAAGAAAAAGGTTTTTTCGTGGAATTTTAAAGAGGAGTTTTTCACGGAAAACGTCAGTCATAGAACACATCTTTCGGAGAATTTAACGACTTTTTCAAACAAAACATTTTTCGAAAAAAAAATTCGAATCAAACCGAGAAAAATGTTTTTAATAGACCCTAGCGCCTCTTAAACGTGTTAGAGTTTATACCGATTTATCTAACCCTAAATACAGAGTGTAGTCCAATTTTGGGTTGCCTTGAGATTTTCATTCAAAGTCCCGTTTCTACCCAGAATTGGGGTAAAATAGGGCCCAAAAATGGACCTTTTGACCCAGGACTTCTATTTTTTTTGGCAAAAAAAGCATCCAAGAATTAGACTTCTTTGAAAAATGAGCCAGAATTGGGTGGCCCAGAATTGGACTACCCCTGTTACAGGGGCCCTGTATAATATTTTAAGCAAAATTTTTTTATAAAATGTAATAAAATTTATTAATAAGATATATCGATAAAATATATTGGTCCCAAATTCACGAGAACAACAAACTCCCAAAGAACTTAAGAAATCCATCGACGGCGCAATACTCATGCAAGTTTTAACTTTAAGTCAATAAATTTCCGTGAAAATATAAAACTTTGGTAATCTAAGCATTTTAAAGACTAAAAAAAAAATTAATCTATTTTTGTGTATAAAATTATATAATTGCCGTTTCATTTACTTTTAATTTATTTAGCACCTGGTTTTAGTTCGTCGAATGAATCAAGACCGAGTAAACTACTAAGTGTAATTTATCCGCCGCAAATTAGCGGATTTTTTTTCTTTTTTTTTTAACTCCCACCCCAAATTCCGATTAGGAACATTTTTTAAGATGCTTTGACCACAAATTAGATATTAGAAAAGTTGAGCTATACATTTTGCGCTTGATCGGAAATTGGCATGTTGGAAAAAAGGGGATTTCTTTTTTGATAGTTTGCCAGATATAATTGGGCCGATTTTTATCAATAGAACAGAGCTTAAAAAGGTGGCTTAAGAGATGAAGGTGATTTTTTGAAACTCAATAGCTAAACGAGTCTTTAAACTTGAAGTTATGACGTCCTTTGACGGTTTTAGAATTGGAAATGAAAACGTAAAAAAACTAAAATTACATCATTCATACAGATTGATTTTTCTTCAAAGTTGTAGTCCATGTGCCTGGACATTAGTGGTTACACAAAAATTGCTATGTGGGAAAAGCACGTCCCCAAAACGTGCAGTTACTGTAATAAGCGCTTATGTTTACACTTTGTTTTGATAAATGGAGATTTTTTGAACCTGTAGGAAATTATTAGATAATACTTTGATTAAAAATACATTAATAGTGTGCTGGTAAGTTAACGGTAAGCTAATAGTGTCAACAATATTACTAACAGTCCTTGATTCCATGAGGGGCGCTTTCATAACGGTCGTGTATCCTATAACGGCCCTTTTTCCGTCAAAAAAGTGTTTGCCCCATAAAGGCCGTTTTTTTTCGAGAACCGAAAATGGCCTTTTTGGAATCAAGGACTGTATATTATTTAGCTTAACTAAAACAAGTAGGTTAATTATTAGTCGTGTTAAGGTAACGGTTTACAAGAATTTAACCGTTAAATGAAAATTGTTTTAACTCCCAGAGGAAGTGCGTGTAAATAGACACGCAACTTACTTTTTTCGTCGATTTAGGGCATGTGGAACTTTTCGCGAAAATTCAATTGGCGGTGTTATTTTTTGCGTAGGTTGAAGATTTCAAACAGCTGTCTAAGGGGCCCTGGTGTCCCAAATCAATTTCTGAATAATAAGATAGACGTAGTTTGACGAGCTCTACAACTGGGCTTAGAATTATTGTGAATTTTTTAAGTGCGTGTTTATTTACACGCATTTTCCCCCTACGGGTTCCCAAAAACTCCTTCCTCCTGAGAGTTAACTTGCTAAAAACGAGATTTATAATATTTTTTAAAGAGTTTTTAGATTTATTATAATTATAATAATTAGAATTTCTAAAAGGATTATTTCATTGCACAAAATTAATAAGTTATAGTGTGTTTAAACTTGAATTTATTTATTACATACTTATCAGCATGCTTGACATTAGAAAAGAAGGATTTGTGTTTGGCAATACTGTATTGAAATTAATCATTTATATTTGAGAGATATTCTCCTTCATCACAACGTGTTCCCAAAAATTAAATATTCGTCGTTTTATAGAAATCTCAGTACAAAGTATCAAAGCTTTGAACTTCAAATTGATGATAGAAATATGTGCTAATTTTAAGAATAGTCGAAAATTATTAAACTAACACGTTTAAATTATTTAAAAGAAAATTGAATGACATTTTAATAGAAAGGGTCACTATGATGACATTCAGTATATCGAAAATGTTCCAAATTTAAGCCGAAAATGATAGTACCGTCTGCATATAATATTTCCGCTCCAGAATATTAATACAGGGGGTAGTCCAATTCTGGGTCGCTTTAAAAACAGTCCAATTCTGGGACGCTTTTTTTTCTCAAACAAAAAAAAATAGAAGTCCAATTCTGGGTCAAAAATCCATTTTTGGGTCGCATTTTACCCCAATTCTGGGGCGAAATAAAGTAAAAAAAATACAAATATACAGTATGTACAAGCTATACTCACAGTAATTCTGAATTATAAATTTATAATTCTGAAAAATAAATTTTATCAAGTACAGAGGTGTTGAAACAGTCGATGCTCTTATAACTTGACAAACTAATGATGTATTGACAGATTTGGGACTCTATGAGTCATGCGGAAGTGTTAAGATATGGGCTAAAGTGTTAAGATATGGGCTAAAGTGTTAAGATATGGGCTAAAGTGTTAAGATATGGGCTAAAGTGTTACGATATGGGCTAAAGTGTTAAGATATGGGCTAAAGTGTTAAGATAAGGGCTAAAGTGTTAAGATATGGGAGATACAACTGTAACTTACGAGTTCAAACCATAAAGAGCCTGATGTAGAAATAGATCATCTCCAGAGGCCGGGAATTATCGTATCAGAGAGATTGACATCAAAAAAAAAAAATCCAAAACCTTTCTTTACCAATCCATCCATTAAAAAGGAAGCGGCTTTTTATAGGGGATAAGGAAACATAATTTACTTTTATGTTCATCATTATTGAGCCGTCATCAATCTAATTTGTGCTTTCAAATTCAAAAAACACAAAATATAACTTTTGGGTGAAATTTGTCACGACAGCGTCTCTAAAATCATAAAACATAAAAGCATAAAACCTAAACAAATTATGCTGTCGATGTTTGGGGCCCTTTGATAAACCTTGTTTCAAGTCGCTTTTGTGTTTAGTTTGTGCGCACTATTCTGTGAAGCGTTTTTTAGTGTGGTTTCATCAAATTTTATTTGACAGGCGAAACACGTTGTCTTTCCAACACAAAATATTTCTGTCGAGTTTTTTTCTTGCCTTTTTGCACCAAATTTATTGTTAACTCCCAGGGGGAAGTGCGTGTATATAAACAGACGACTTGTATTTTCGTCGATTTAAGGCATATGGAGGCCCCGTAGGTCAAAACGAGTATTGCTGACCCCCTCAACTTTTCGAAAAAATGACATTGACGGTATTTTTGCGTAGGTTGGAGATTTCAAACAGCTCTCTAGGGGGCCCTGGTGGCCCAAATCAATTTCTGAATAGTCAGATCGGCGTCGTTTGACGAGCTCTATAACTTGGCTTTACCAGTTTTTTTGAATTATTGCGAATTATTGTGAATTTTTTAGATGCGTGTTTATATACACACATTTCCCCCCTACGGGTTCCCAAAAACTCCTTCCCCTGAGAGTTAAGTTGTTAACATTCATGATTTTTGTTAACTTCTATTCATTGCCCGCCATGTAAAATTGCCGTGAAACTCACTTTTTGAAGTTCATTTCTAGTTATACGTAGAAAATGCCGAGACATAAAGAAAAATTGATCTATAACTAGAAATGAATATAAATAAAGACACAAGGTGCGCCGTTATGTTTCACATTTTACCATCCGTGCTGTTATGTTTCACTTTTCTGAGAAAATGTTTTCCCCTAATACATATCTTTGTATGTTAAGCCCTACGCCGTTATGTTTCCCTTTCCCCGCTGGGGGCATTATGTTTCACTATTTTTCGGATGGTTTTGTGAAACATAAGGGCGCACCCTGTTTATAACTCCTTTTGTTGACTATAATACCGTATAAAGGCTCACTACTGTGAATATGTTTCCAGTGAAAACTTTCGATAGCCGTTTCATCAAAATTTCTTTGACAACAAAAACACGTTTCAAAACTGTCATGTTGAATTTTTCTGTGAAAACCCCCTATGTTCTAGACGAGCGCATAATTCAATGGTTTTCTAAGCGTTTTTTAATGTCAATACATAATTGGCTAAAAATTCAANTGGCGTTTAGTTCATATTCGAGACGACAATCAATGACAGGCGCTATGCGAAATGACATGCGGGCTTTTCAACGAAAAGTCAGCAACAGGGTTTAAGCTTCTGAACCGCACTTTTTTGTATTTTTATAAGAATCATACGAAATTCCCGCCTTGCTACTCAATGTAACAAAAATAACTGATTACAGTCCCCACCTCCAAATCGTTCCGAAATGACGTCATGAATCAAAATCGTTACGATTTTTCAAACCACAAATCGTAACGATTTTAGGTAGGGACTGTATATTGTTTGATAACCGGTTTTATTTGAGGAAATAACTGTTTATATAATATATATTTACATGTTAAAATAATTGCTTCGAGTTGTGCGTTGTGTATTCGAACCCTCGGTAGGAAACTTGAACCAACATACAAACTGGAACCTGACGAACGACCAGACATAGCCGAAATGGAAAGAATTATGCTCGAAATACTTCAAAGTTTTTGCTTAAAAAATTGAGTAATTTTTATGTGTTTCATGATTTTTTAGGGGTTACTCAAAAGGCAACGTTCAAGGCAAGCGCCGGTGATCGTCACTTTCTTGTGCGGGCTAACAATGAAATTCATCGCAAAATCAAAAATGCATGTTCCGACCGGTATAGATTTATCATACAGTTGGTGTTTGGCGAAAATGATAAACAAGCCGGGTTCTTAACTGTATACACCAGGGGTCGGCAACAGCCAGCTGGCCTTCCCAGTTCAAGTGAACTGCCCTAGGCAGTTCGTGAACTGGGCAGCCGAGGCGAGCACAGCTCATCAAAATTTTAAACCTCGACAGCGCAGCCGAGCGCAGCTCATTAAATGTTTTGA
>SCLG01001037.1:0-29776 GCA_004367875.1 Oikopleura albicans
ATTTATCATAAGCGGTTCTCCGTTTATTTATATTCAACTGAACCTGTCTAAAAAACTATACATTATGGTTACCATAGTGTTACGATAACGGCTCACACACAAAATAAATTTCGCTTGAGTCTTAGAATACCGTTCACAATGTATTCTATGTTTTCAACTTTGTTTTACATATTTATATTGTCATGAAAGGGAACAATTTACAATTTATTGTTTGTTATGATAACAGCGTAGGGGTAATATTGAGTTGCCATTATGTTCACAAAAAAAAAACTGAAAACAAGGGTGTCAAATTGGCAACACGAGACATTTTTCGTCAACCCACAAATAAACAAATAAGAAACAAAGAGTAAGAAAATATTATTTCAGCTTGCCTGATTTTTTGGGTTAAATTTGACGTTTAGGGGTTAATCAAAAAAAAATTTTTGGATATGAAAATTACGCACATTTAGTAGTTAATTAATATCCCTTAGTCCGTTTTTATGTAGCATCACTGGTTAAGGAATAAACTCCCATAAAAGGAGGCGGTGGCCAGATATGGCCACGGTGGCGCACAACAGTTAATAATCAAATATAAAATGTTGAATAAAAAAAAACTTACATTATCTTCAGGATTTTCCTGATCTTCCATTTTTGCCAAAACATATCCAACTAGAGTTCCATTCTCATCCTCTGCAATGTAACTAAGCTGTGGCCATGAGAGTCCATGGTACATGTAATACTTTAGCTGATAATTCTCCGGCAAACACAGGAGGTTACAGTGCTGCATATTTTGCAGGTCTGCCGGCGTTGCAGCACGAATATTTATCATTTCATTTGCTTCTGAACAATATAAAAGATTACATTTATTTCGCCAAAATAAGACACACGACTGGAATTTTTGTAAAACTGAACATCGTAAAAAAATGAAGGACGTCTTCATCCAAAAAAAAGCCTAGAAAGACATGATTTTACCCAAAAAACATGCCTTTGATTTGACCTTAGTCTCAAACAACCTGACCATAAGATCAGACCTTAGACTAAAAAAACCGACCCTAAGATCAGACATTATACAGTCCTTACTCTCAATACGGACGATTATATTTTTTTTTCTGAAAATATATCTCAAAACTTTCGAAAATGGATATTTTAGGACAATTCACCTCAATACCGACGCTAGTTTCGAAAATAAAAAAAACGTCCGTATTGGAAGTAAGAACTGTAAGTTATAACCAAGCCACTTGGTGAAAGATGAAAAGGGCGCTAGTTATAAAAAAAGTAATCAAATACAGAAACAAAATGAAGTACTGTAAGAAACAAAATTTGAAACATTAAAAAACTCAAACAATATTAACAACGACATTAACTGCATGACTAGTGTTTACAACTTAACTCTCAGGGGGAAGGAGTTTTTGGAAACCCGTAGGGGGAAATGTGTGTATATAAACACGCACTTAAAAAATTCACAATAATTAAAAAAAAAAACTGGTTAAGCCGAGTTGTCAAGTTCGATCTGATTATTCAGAAATTGATCTGGGCCACCAGGGCTCCCTAGAGAGCTGTTTGAAATCTCCAACCTACGCAAAAAACACCGTCAATCGATTTTTTCGAAAAGTTGATGGGGGTCAGCAATACCCGTTTTGCCCTACGGGGCCTCCATATGCCTTAAATCGACGAAAAAAAACAAGTTGCGTGTCTATTTACACGCACATCCCCCTGGGAGTTACCTGATGTCTACCGAATATTTTATGATGGCTAAGATAAGCGTGAAAAAAAGACAAAAAAGATTTTTGCTGAATGTATTATTTACCAAACACTAGGTAGAGACTACAATAAATATATTTTACAGTTTTTTTTCGGATAAATTACTTTTTGTAATTATAAAATCCTTCTCCGGTCTTTCGACCAAGCTTGCCATCTTCAACGAGTTTTTCGAGGGTTTCGACGGGATTAAATAAGGGCTCTTCGGGATAGGCCTCATGCCAGCCGTCGAGAATAAATTTATTTGTGTCTAGACCAACATAGTCAGCAAGCGCAAATGGACCCATTGGGTAACCAGCTCCCAGTTTCATGGCCGTATCTAGAAAATACGATAACTGTCAGAAATTTAAGAGATAATGTTCCTGGCGGAAATCAACTATTTTCTGTCAGTTGGAATTTTGGCACAGCCTGATTTGGGCGAATACAGAAAAGGGTCCAACCTAAAAAGGGCGAAATCTGAAAAGTGTTTTCGGGAGACAATATTTATTTTTGCGCTTTTCCATCATTTGCCAAAAAGTGGGCAAAAATAATTTTTGTCAAAAAGGAAACTCATTCAGGTTTCGCTCTTTTTTGTTTTTGCCAAAATCAGGTTGTGTTGGAATTCGCATTAGGATGTTCGCCAGATCGTAATTTAACTCTCGAACTCACCTACGTCCTCCTTTGAGGCATGCCCCCTTNAAATAATATTTTCTTACTCTTTGTTTCTTATTTGTTTATTTGTGGGTTGACGAAAAATGTCTCCGTGTTGCCAATTTGACACCCTTGTTTTCAGTTTTTTTGTGAACATAATGGCAACTCAATATCACCCCCTACGCTGTTATCATAACAAACAATACATTGTAAATTGTTCCCTTTCCTGACAATATAAATATGTAAAACTAAGTTGAAAACATAGAATACATTGTAAACGGTATTCTAAAACTCACGCGAAATTTATTTTGTGTGTGAGCCGTTATTGTAACACTATGGTAACCATAATGTATAGTTTTTTAGACAGTTTCAGTTGAATATAAATAAACCGAGAACCGCTTATGATAAATAAAAACGGACAACCGCTTATGATAAATAAAAACGGACAACGGAAATAGACTACAAAATTGCATACGCAAATTACTATTATTATTATGTTTTTACCTCCTGCGCCGTTATGTTTCACTTCGTTATTTTTTAGTTTTAGCTTCGAATCTAATAAATCAATAGCTATATGTGATAAATAGAAATAAATGGCAAAAGCGCCGTTATTTAGACATAAAAAGTAAGAGCTATAAATTATGATAAATAATATCGTTTAATAATTCGTCGTATCGTTATGAGTTGAGAGCATGCACATAGTAAATATTCAATAAGTTTATGCCTTGTTCTTAATTTGACCGGAAAATCTCCTATCTTGTAACGTTAAACCAACTTTTTTAAAATAGAATAAAATTACTTATTTTAATGTTAGAATTATTTTTTTATTTATTTATTTTGGAGGAGATGAATTAGGCTCTCATATTTTTTTTATCCGCGGAAATCGACCAAATAGTTTTGTTGTAATGGTGGAATAAGTGGTGGCCATATCTGGCCACCGTGGCGCATGACGCATTCTATTTCTGGGTGGCGCACAACAGTTAAATAGCCTATATAATACATCCTTTAAAAGTCATACCTAGTGGGAAGATGAGTCGAATAAAATTCATTTTATATTTAGATTACAACTAAATCTGGCATTTTGCGTTTTATATAGAAAGATGAACAGCCGAATAATTCATTATTATTTATTTTATTAGTTATTTAACAGAATAGCAACATTTCTTCCTCTAAGAGCCACAAAAATAAACACTTGTTTCTTTTCCACGATGCAGTAGGATGTTATTGAAATACGTTTACATACATATCGTGTATAAATATGTGGAGTTACCTTTAAGACTTTTAATAAAGGAAGAACCACTCCTGCGAGCGATTTTCCGTTGGGACGATTATTTTTCGAATTTGAAATGCTCAAAATTTCTATATATTTTTCATGCGTTTTTTGTAAACAAATCGACTTTAACATCCTTAACAGTCATGCGCATCGAGTTAACAATAACAGTCATGCGCATCTGGGGGTAGCTGCTACCCAATTTGCTCTAGGGCGCCAAACAATGAACGGGTTTTTTGATTATTATTTTATTTTGAAGTCCTGTTCTTCTTCTCTTACTGGGTGATTTTCAACCTTAACCCTCGTCCTCCACGGACTTAAACGTAAAAACAATTTTCTAAAAAAAAAATTATCCCATAAAAAAAACGTAAAAATCTTTTTTGATTTCAAATCCGTTGTCCGTTTTTTATTATCACAAGCCGTTCTCTTTTTATTTAGAAATAAAGTGCAAATGGGTAACTAGCTACCCAATATGCGCATGACTGTTAAAAATTACCCAGAAAAACGAATTACAGACGTTGAAGTGAGATTTATTGAAGCTGGTACAGTTGTCGTGTTCGCTTCGGTTGTTTCATTGTGATCATTTGTTGAGAAATCAACAAAATGCGGAAAAAAAATCGACCAAAAATCGTTTACTTTAGATAACTTTTATATATAAAAACTAACTTTTATATATAAAAACTTAGCGACCCCCTTACGTGACGCGTTTTTTTCGATTTAAAAAAGCACCTTTTAAGTGACGTTTTTTTTCAGTTTGAAAATCACCGACTTTTTTTAAATAACAATGAACACAAATGAACGAAAAAGCTGTTTTCAAGCTAAAAAACGAATAAATATTAACAAAAAATGTCGTTTTTATTTAAAGAATAGCCCCTAAGTACCAGGACCCCCTTAAGTGATGCGTTTTTGGCCGATGTTTTGCGTCACTTACGGGAGTCGGGAATGTACAGTAATCGAAACAAGGTACAGTATTCGAAATTATCTCAAAAATATAACTTGGTTAGGTTAGTCTTAACGTTGTTAAGGTCATCGAAAAACTTAAGTTAATATTTTGCATTGCCATTGTACTATAAAAAAATGGTATACAAATGGAAAACCTAGTTTTTCATTATTAATAAGGCCATTTTCTTTGACAAATTATGATATAATTATCTGGTGACAATTAAATTACGAAACATAATTTGTGCTTGTCAAATTCGTATTTCGTGTTATCCAATTATCATAATATCTAATCGTTGCATTGGAAATTAGGTATTTTTTATTTGCTAAATAAATTTCACGTAAAACATACATGTATGTTATGATAAAAAAAGTCACCCAGAAATGGAAAATCTAATTATTGTTCATTAAACTGTTTAAATTTTAAACACGAACCATCGACTTTCTAATGGTGCATGACTTCCAACTTGTGAAGCTTTTTCGGAAACGCAAATTGGACAATTTGAAAGACGGGACTGTACTACTATTAGTTGAAGACTACACCAAATAATTTTTACCCATAAAGACCCCCGTGGGGCCTGTTGATCCCCGTTTGGGTATCACGTTTTTACGTCAATATTTTGAGAAAACCAGTTATACAATGAGTCAAATATAATTTTTATTTGAGACTTTGATTCATGGTTAATAATATTCAAAAAATATTGTCCAATCGATAAGTATTTTACTAGCCCCTAGAAAATTTGTCATTCTTGGTTCTTAAAAATACATAAATACGTAGTAAAGATAAACGTAGTGTAGTATTTTATGACAGCATACTCTGTATTTGTACCGATTGTTGGTAATATATGTCATTTATGAAAAGTACGTTGCTTGATTGTCGCTAATTGTCATACCACAAATGAACAGGTTTTTTACATGTACAGGTATATGCATTTTGTGGTCAATTATTAAATTAAAAACCAAAAACTTACGCGGTGATGTGACAGGGCAAAAATATTGTAAAATTACGCACAAATATCTACAAATACCTGTTGAGTACTTAATAGGTCAATTTGACCAGTAGCAATTATTTCAACTCATAATCGGTGTTACCAACATATATGAAATATTCAGATCTTATCCGTTCTAAGTTACAATTTGAATACCCTTTTAACTAGGTAAATTGTTTTTTTTCTCAAATTATAAACAGTACAAAAAATATTTTAAGGATGACGTAAATGTTATAGTCTTGAACATGTGCGACTACACCTTCAAATAAAGATACTTACAAACCATAAATTTCGAACTTTTTAAGCATGTACAAAAATATTTTTTAATTAAAAAAAATAAAATTAGAAGTAGATTCAATTGAAGTAGATCTCCTTTCTTGTCTGTAACACATTTTGCTCGAGCTCGAATAAAGTGATCAAATTCAAATAGAGTTTACTCTCTAAAATAGTACCCCGTTTCAAGATTCGAAATTATTACAAACTTTTCAACTCATCATGATGTGACGGTTATTCTGTATAAATAGTTTTTGAATGTTTTTAAAGTTCCTACAAAAACTGCAAATTGAATTTTGACGTTTTTGGTTAACTTAAAAAGAAACTTTGTTCAGTCTTTAATAGCGCAAAAATAGAAATGAACTAACTGAGCCAAGCTTGATAATAGTAATTATTTTGGACAAATAATATATCTTCATATTTGGTACATTCTGGTCTTATTCGTTGTAAGTTACTATTTGACATCTTTTTAGATACACTCAATTTTCTGCAATTTTTCATCATTACATGTTTTGCGTATTAGGGACCCTTTTAAAAGCAGAATAAAATAATTTTAGATTGCAATTGGATCCATAGTGAGACTGGTTGTGGGTTGTGAATGGCATTCTGGTCAAAAACGGATGAAAAATAAGGCTTTAATGAAGATATCTTGAAATTTTGCATAAAATATCCGAGAAATTTTCGTGAATGTTTGATATACTTAAGACCGCGCGCGCCGATAGAAATTTCCACAAGCAATTCTATCCATTTTTTCGTGTTCCTGAATGAAATTGAATAGCGCAAAAGATTTTTGTTTTATAACCTTTTATTCCATCTAATTCAGCTTGACCTTAGCAGATAAAGTCCTCCGGGAGGACTCCTCTTAAGAATGCATCTTGCACTGGCTATTAACATTTACTGGAGGTTTAAAGTAAAGGTTATGTGGGACACTCGATTTAGTGCATTTAGAAATCTCTACACATTAAAATTGCGGGTCTACGGATTGTCAAAACTGGTCACTTAACCACCAACCAAAAACAGGGACGTTTGTCCCTGCACCATCAAATAGACGTATGCATACGTATGTGACATACGGTATGTCTTTGTTGTTCGGCTTTATTAAATCAATTGACAGTGAAATCCAACATAGAAAAAGTAATTGTGAATCGATAGAGCACACAAAAATATATGTTAGTGTTGTTAATCACGAATGATTAATTGAACTTGGAAAACGGCCAAAAATAGTTTTTTTGCAATTAATGCATTAAAAACTCATTTTTGATAACATGTTTTTCCTAAACGTGTTAAATAACAAAATTCTGGCAAGATGAAAACAAAATTAACCACGTACGTCGCCCGGTTAACCGTTTAGAAACCCATTAATCGTTGTGTTTTTTGATTAAATAGACCACAAAGTGTCCAAGGGTGGTCGGAGAGCTTCCGAAAGTATGCTTATTCGATTCAAGACCGTCGATTTGCAAATTACGAAGCCATCAGAAAAAAACAGGGACAAACGTTACCTTGTAACAAAACGTTTCGTTACGATTTCTGCAGGCATTTCTTGGCTGTGAAAAATTTTGTGAGTAGCTACATTCACCATTTTATTATACTTATCCTTGAGCACCTATGGTAAATTTAACCACAAAATTATTATTTTAGGTATTTCTATATTATTAGAAGGTGTGTCGATACAATGTGTGTCCAACCGATTTAATATAATTAAACACAACATAAAAAAGTTCAATAGTCTGGCAGCATGACAAATACCTAAACATGAAATATTCACCTAAAAATAATATTACTTCCAATAAAAATAGTAGTCTTAAATCATGATTAAAAAACGGTTAAGTGAATTTTAAGTAATTTCTTATTTATTGTTATCTAGTCCAAAAACGCCTTAAAGCTCTTGTTCTTATTTATTACAGCAATATTTTTAGAATAATAAATAGGCCACGTACATGACCAGCAGAAACAGGTATTACGAAATAATGTTATATTTTGAAACAAATTTCAATTTGATAATTTGATGGAATCAGTATTTGGCCAAAACACCAAAATTATCTTTTGCTTAAAAAAAAGTGTTTCGAACGGGATCAGACTGTCCAACGGGCTATCTTTATAAGCTCTAAAGATAACCCGTTGGAAGGCCTTATTAAAATTCGTTTGTGTTATATCATCAGATTATTTTAGAATTTACCACAAACCTACAAAGCAAAGTTTAACATAAACTCTTTGTCATGTAAAAGTTAACATTTTTCTACACCACATATCTACGGAAGTTAACAAAAAATGTTAATTTCCATGAATTTTGTTAACTTCTAGAAATTTTGATAACTTTGGTAGACAGTCCACTAAAACTGGGAAAAAATCGCCTAACGACTGTTAACTTCCATGAATTTTGTTAAATTATGGGCATTTTGCTAACTTAAGGGGCGTTAACTTCTGTAGACAGGCGGTTATGTATTTCTAAAATGACAAAAATAAAATACATTTCAGTATGAGAATTTTGTTCAATATTTTGAATTTGTATTTAGATGACCTATAACATCTGTTGCCGCATGTTCCGGATCAGTCATAGGGTCACCCAATTCCGATATCATTTGTTCTGTTGCCGAAACCAACGTCTTCACAAAATCGCCAAAATTAGACCAGGCTATGTGTACCATGTCTATAGGCATGCCTAAACAAAATTAGATTATGCACCACCTGCTCCGTTATGTTTCATAATTTTCGAAAAGTTTTCTGACTTATCCACTTATTCACATATCCTGTCATTCTATTATTACAACATCTATTGGGCAATATGTTATAGTTACACCACCTGCGCCGTTATGTTAACACCCGTTATGTTACCAAAATTCCGTTATATTACCACTTTTTGAGATTTAATAGACCTCGGTTTCCACCCACGCCCTACGCCGTTTTGTTACCAATCGCCTACGCGCTACCCCGTTATGTTACCAGTTTTCAGTTAAATTTTTAAGTAGACTATAAGTACTTTTGTTAAAGACTAATTTTCCGTTGCATTTTCGAATTGGAGTCCCCTTTTTTCTCAATATACCATTATATAAACAATCTATTATGACTTTAACCAGTGTTAGAAGCGTTGAGGACATTTTTGGGGGCATTTGGGAAAATGAGCGTTGGTAAATGCGTGCGTTCGGCGTTAGGAAAAATTTGAGCGTTCGCCAACGTTTCCAACACAGGACAACAATAGTCACAATGTGTGCAACATGATTTGGTTTAGGTTTAAGTTTGTAACTTATAACGTCAGCCAACTTACGTTTTAAAAGACCTGTCGTTTCATCAAATATTTTTATAATTTCTCTTTTAATTTCATATTATTAAACTTAAAGTTAAATTTGTTTGTTTGTGTTTTGCTTGACTTGTGTCACTTATGCAAAATTTTTAACGACGAAAAGAAGAAAGCGAAATGAATATTGAATTTCGACNAAATAATACTAAATTCCATTATGTTACCAGCAAACCCTAAATTCCATTATGTTACCAAACCCCCCTAATTTACCAAACTATATTTTTGTTTTCAACTTTTCCGCCTACGCCCTAACCCATTATGTTACCAAAATTCCGTTATGTTACCAGTTTTTTCGGTTTTATTATGGTAACATAACGGCGCAGGTGGTGTACGTAATCATTATTTTCTATTATCTTTCATCGCCTACGCAATTATAACCATACGCCTCCACAATGTATGTTTATCTTTCTTTTTTGACCCTATTTTCAAGGTTCAAGTGGTGCACCATGGTGTACATAATACTTACACTGTAGCGTGTATAACAAAAAACAATTAACAAAAAATATAATCTTCATTTTTGAGCTACTTCGTTGAACCTGGGTGTAGTTGACAAAATCCCAGTTTTGAAATATATATCGACTTTACATAATGATTTATTAAGTAAAAATTAACCAAATAAATGTGAAAGTCCATGTTTAGAATTCATTATAAATAAGACATATATATAGATAAAATGATCAATGATTCCCCTTCTACAACAATGTTATATGGGACAATAATTGTCCCATCGGCAATTTGCCGAACATAAATTTTAGAAGAATGTTTTACTTTTTTTTTAAATCTTATATGTTGATATTTGTAAAATCTTTAGAGTTTCTTTTGCTGGAACCTCCAAGAATTTGTATACAGGCAAGTTTCTCAAGATATGCATTTCCGATTCGTTTTATATTCGACTATTTACACTTTCGTTGCTTCAAAAATAATCGTGTGAAAATTAACCATCTTACAAACGGTTGAGTTTAAATGGTTAGTTTAGGCAACTGACTAACTTCTGTAGTTTTCCCAGTAGGGCAAAAATAAAATTTAACCAAAGCATTACTTATGTGATTATGGTGGATTTTTAGGCGTAGAAATCGCTGCTACAGAACATTTATTATCACAATGAATTTATAATTGACGTAAATTATTATCACTTCGACGTATGTCACATGTACACACATGTAATCGGGTGTGTTACGTATTATAACATTATATTAATTTGGACCAAATTATTTGGTATAAATAAACTGGTGGTGGGGCGACCGGATTAAATAATTTGAGTACTACCTGACTAAGGGCATCATTAATTCGAACGGTTAAGGCCCTTAACTTAAGGGGGCTCGACTTAATCCCATGGAAATAATCAAATTATTTTTGTGGTTTAATCTCACTTGATCAGATATATTTGTCTTGGGCTGTTTTCAAATAAATAAATAAACTAAGTCGTAAAAACTTAATAAAAACTTAATTTTGAAATAAAGATCCATTTTAGACCAACGTGTGGTGCGAATCTGTGACAGTGGTACTTGAATGATTTATGAGCTGTCCGCTTCATATTTTTGGGTTTGAAAAGGCCTGTGTATAACTGTCCGCTTTTCTTTTCATGATTGGGGGAGCTCGGGAGCACAAAAAACACCACTAAACAATAAGGGATGAATAAATATTGACTTCTATAACTGTTTGTTGGCAACTCGATCAAAAAAATATAAGCAATTTCTTAAACGTTTTTTACTGAACTTGCCACATGTTGCACTAACCTATTTGCTTTGTTGGCAACCTTTGGCAAACAAAACAAGATGAATCAGATACCAGAGTTAACTCGTTCTTCACTTTTCAAACATAAATAAAATATTTATGCTTTTTAAGATATTCCTAAAAGTTGTTTTAGAAGAAATAAAATCCAATAATATTAACGTATTTCTTGAGGACTGCTAGAATACACTCCTTGTATATACATGTATTGTGCCACTTATCACGCCATTTCACGGAATACAAAATTGATAGTATAAGTACAAATGATTTGATAAATGCATAGTGCGTAGGTGGATTCGCTTGAAAACATGTTTTTTTTTGCCGGTTAAATACACGATTGGTCTAACGCCATTGTAACAAAGCAAACAAATTTTAATTCTAGAGCAATTTATTGTTTTTTAGATTATGTGTTTGTACGCTCCTGATCATCTCGATCATTTTTTTTTCATAAACTGCTAATTAATGCTCAACAATTACTACTTCACTGTGCAAAATTCTTTAAAATACGTAGGCGGACTTTTTTTTTTGCTAAAAAGATGAAAGATAACCGTAGACGAAAGATAAAAGAAAATAGTTTGAAAATTTTTGCTAAAACGATGAAAAATAACTGAAAATAGGTTCACCCTTTTCGTGCGTTATGATTCTTTTGTGCGTTATGATTCTTTGGCAGCCGCGATCGCATAACTAAGGTGCAGGGAGGAGTTAAAAGTGTACAGGGAAGGTGTTTTTTGATTGGTGAAAACCAGGACAGGGTATGGCCAAAATCGTATTGCCGAGACGACCAAATTACGAGTTTTTCCCTATTTCTAACTATTTATTTTCAAAATGAAAGTGAGTTTTTTTTTCTGCAAATTTACAATTATATTTGTTGTAATGAATAGAAAGTAAATGGATCATGGTTCTTACCAGGTTTGAAAAAATATCCGATCTTGTTTTTTACAATGCTCCAGACCTTGAGGGTGCAGAGTTCAAACCAATTACCTAATCGGAGGACTGTATTGTACAAAACAAATCAAGATAAAATTTCATTTAAATTAATCGTATAAAAGGCCCGTTATAATTCAGGGATTACAGTCTAGTTTGTCTGCATAAATCAATTATTGGTAGTTTTTGTGTTCTCGTCATTTTNTTTTTTTTTTTTTTTTTTTTTAGATAAATTTTATTTTGCATTGTACGTAATGACAGTAATCATCATATTTCGACTTAACAGATTTAAAATTTCTCTAGTGATATACACTCCCTGAGGGTTTATCTGCCCAAAAAGCCCCGATGGATGGTTTATCTGCCCAGTTTTTGAGGAAAAGTTTTCCAGAAATCCCGCCCACGCATGAGGGTTTATCTGCCCACTGAGTCATTTTTCGGACCTTCATCGTATAATTTCAAAATCTCTTTTTTTTCGTATCGCCCGAACAATGATAAATAAGGTTTTTTTTTTGCCAATTTGTAATTTCACTTTTAACAAGAACAAGTTCTAGAAAGACCGTCGGTTTATCTGCCCAAAAATATTTCAGCAAAGTTTTCCGCCTACGCCTGCGGGTTTATCTGCCCGATTTCGGTTTATCTGCCCACTTTTCAGGTCGTGAAATGGGCAGATAAACCCTCAAGGAGTGTATTTCAAGACTTGTTTTAATTTTTTTTTTATAATTGTTGTTTGTTGGTTATTTATTTATTGGCAAAATCAGTTTTATTCGTAGTTAATTAAACCTCGAAATGATAACTAAAGAAGAATATTGGTTACCATTTCGAGGCTCATATTCGTAAGAATCATTGCAGAAATGGTGGTAGTGTAGTAGGAGATTGAGGCTAGTAGTAATATGTTAGTTATCATTCCGTAACGAATGGAATTGTATGATCCAAGCAACCATATGAAAGAACAATCGCCGGCTGGTATACAGTCGACGTCATCCATGTGTGTCAAATTGATCATAAAATTTAGATAATCGAAGATCTAGATTTAAGTATTACAATTTTTCAAAGTTTTTTTACAAGTCCAGAAGAAGTACAAAATTTGTTAAGTTTTTCTTAGCTGGTTTCCACCTTCTAATTGCTGACGGACAATAAACCCATCCAGGCTGCTATCGGAAGAGTCGGAAGAGTCGGTTAAGGGTTTAAAAATTAAATAAGTTACATTTTTATACCCATTGGAATTTGCAAAATTTTCCAGAAAAACTAAAATAAGATGGAACCGGACAGGTCTACGGCCCACAATTATTGTTTACTAAACTTAGTTTTTTTCTCGAAAATTATTCGAATTTTAGTGATTAAATTTATTTTGAGAATTTTTCAATTAAATTATTTCACCTTTGAAAAAAACTTCAAAGGCTATCGAAAGCTCATCGAGCTTGTCGTGTCTGAATGGGTGAAAAAAAAATTTATTTAAAAAATTAATTCTTATATATTCGTATAAATACCTATGTCGTCATCATCATAAAAACTAATTTTTTTCAAATATTGTTCTTTGATGGTGTTAACTGAAGAAACATCAATCAATTGGCGTGCGCGTTTTATGTCGAGCGAATTTCTTTTAATGAAAGAAAAATTTCGTTTATATACAAAAGCTTGCTGATTCAATGGTCATTTTGAAAATGACAATAATAGACCTAGATTTGAATGTGAATACATTTATCCAACTGTTCGAATGGAACTCTTAATGGAGATCAAATTAGCCAAAGTCTCGGCGGGGGGCACAGTTGATGAAATAAAGAAAGTTGAATGCACTTCCGAAACATAAATGGAAATTTTCCATCTTTGTCTGAATGACGAAAATGGAAATTTTCCATTTAAGTAATATGACAAAATTGGTCTTGAGGGTAGGTTTCGGGGTAGTTTTACTTGTGGATTTACCAGGTAAAATTTTACCCTCTAACCCATTGTCACAGCCTACACTTTTGACGTTATGCTATCTTGCAGATTGACAGGAAGTTATAATCTCGTTATACGGTATAAAAGTTACAGTCCTTGTCCCCGAAACGGGTGGTTTTCTTTGACAATAAAACACCCGTTTCGGGGACCACCCGTTTCAGGGACCACCCGTTTGGGGGACATCAGTGATTTTCAACGTTAAAAATCTTAATTATTACATATTTTTGCTATTTAGGTGTTTGCAATGACTTTTGATATCACTTAAAGTACAGTATTCGTTCCAAGTAAAATAACCATGACACAATTGCTTTGTCGGTTTTTTGGGTATAATTTCTGTCATAATATTTTGAAAAATCACTCGTTTCGGGGTCATTGGAAAAAAAAACACCCGTTTCCGGGACAACCACCTGTTTCGGGGACGAGGACTGGATACTATATCTTACCTGTGATTGTGTGATAAAATTAATATTAATAGTTTTTATTTTTACGCTATAAACAGAACTTAGACTTATTAAGGTAGGTAGGTTAATGTGGCCAATCAACTCTCATAATGACAATCAGCGACCCAAACTGATGATAACGGCAACGGTTGGTCATTTTTTTCTGACAGAAACTCAGTTAATCATCAGTCTGTATACGTCACGATCTGTATATCATTTTCCTCAAACGTCATATATTGTACGTAAGTGCGAATTGGAAAATTTATTTAATATCAATGTCTAATCTTTACAATATAATTCACGTTGAAAATGATATTTGCAAGTTTTTTGGTAACTATATGTATAATTTCTTTGATCATATCCTGTAGTAAATGTGATAATCAAGTTGCAGCTAGCGATATCGAGATGGGAGACAGCAGTAGCTATAGTTCTAGTAGCAGTTGTTCAAGTCTGGGCTCGGACAAAAAAAAATCATATTTGGCTTAGCTTAGCTTGGCTTAGCTTAGCTTGGCTTGGCTTAGCTTGGCTTAGCTTGGCTTAGCTTGGCTTAGCTTGGCTTAGCTTGGCTTAGCTTGGCTTAGCTTGGCTAATATAAAATAGATGCTGAGCCCTCGTTTCAGTAGCAGTAGTAGCAGTGGTGGGTTCATGAATAAACCAGAAAGTTCTTTAGAAAAACCAAAGCCTCCTAGACAAAGTTTTGACAGTCATACAAAAAGCCACATTTCGAGGTCAAGTTCTAGCAGCAGCAGCAGCAGCTCTAGTTCAAGCAAGAGATAGAAATCACGGTTGACCTGATAATTTCCATTTTAAAAATCTAAATAGATAGTTTTAAGTTTAATATTTTCAAAACAACTGGAAATTTTACGTTCAAAATTTTACGCAGGGATGAAAAAACGTGTGATTTTGAGTGTGATGTCGTGATTGGGATTTCCATCCCTGGTAGATTGTGTTACGTATGCTTTTTTTTGTTTCGTACATTTGTAATGTTAAAGAGTGTTGTAAATTAAAAATGATAGAAAAAGTAGTTTTTCAAAAATCTCGTCAATTTCTATCTTAATTCAAGTTCATCAAGCAGTGTTTTCGAATGTTGAATCTTCATTTGGTCAAATTTGACGAACTTTGCTGAAAATAATTGATTATGGATTGAGTTATTGGCGATTATATTCTGTAAAAACAGTTTAATATTGTCGTAACACGTCGCACCAGATACTAATAAATACTTTCACGTTCAAACACCAAACAGCGTATTTTTTGGCAAATTTGACTTTTGTTTAATGCTTGAGTAATCCAGTTACCACGTTCCAAAACACGAAATTAATAGCCAGTTTCATGCAAACAATTTAATAATTTCCAGCAAAAACGTTACAACACTAATTCTAATGCGACAACAAATTATCCAAAAACTTATTGAATACACCACCTAACCATCTGAGATCCATCTTTTCTAAAAATGTGTTATTTCAAATGCAAATTGTTATTTCAAATGCAAACTGTTATTTCAAATGGGTAGTGCGTAGCTGAAAACGTAGGAAAAAATCACCGAATTTTCTACAAATTGTTATTTTAACTGCAAATTGTTATTTCAAATGCAAATTGTTATTTCAAATGGTGTTATATGAAAATGTTAGGTGGTAAAATTAATTTTTCATCGAAAAAATTTCGAAAAAAAAAACTCGGTGAAAAATTTGTCAAGCACCAAAATGTTTTTTAAATATGCGCCGTGGCCCACAGCCTGTGGGATACATTTTGGGCCATATGTTGAAAGGTTGAGTAACAATTCTCAATAGATTGCTAGTCCTGAAGAGTAGTAGCATGCGTATGAAAAAACCTGATTAACTACACAGGGTGCGCAGTTATCTTGCGAGCAGTTATCTTGCAAAAATTGCCGTTCGTACGCTTATCTTGCGACTTCCCAGAAAACTTTTTTGCAGGATTTCCGCCCACACACTGAGCAGTTATCTTGCGAAAAATAATTTGAAAAAAATTTAAGTTACTATTTTCATGCGCATAAATCACTGAACAAAAAAATTAGTTCAGTAACAACACTTTTGTTTGCTTATTTATTGACAGGTTACCAAATTATTAGTTTAAAAAAATGGCGCTGTGTCTTTATCGGCTAAGGCTATTTCCTTTTTTTTATTCCAAATGGTTCGCACTTTGGACAAAATTTTAGACGTTTTCGTCAGAATTCAAAATAATTTGTCCGCGTCACTCTTTATCCGATCACTTTGCCCGCTCGTGCGTTCATCCGGCCATTTTTTTTACAAAAAAATCGGCTAACTATGGGTTGAACTCAGAGATGCAAAAGTTCTGTTCTAAATTTCAGAACAGAACAGAACGCTTGTTCTATTTTGCCCAGAACGCATTTTTGAACGTTTTTTCGTATAGAACAAAAAACGTTCTAAATGGCCGTTCTGGTCTGTTTAGTGATGAAAAAATGCTAAGAACAGTGTTCTTGCGTTATTTTGTTCTATTGACGTTCTGTTCTCAAGTTTTAAAGTTCTACAAAAAACAGAACATTTGCATTTCAGGTTCCACTCCATCATAGAATCTAAATATTTATTTTTTAACCTGAGTTGTTTGATTTTTTTTTCGCCAAGATCTAATATAAAAAACCTGTACATAATGTATTGTTTGTTCAATTGACTTAGGCTAAACAATGAGTAATATCGGATCTAAAAAATTTCCCGCTCGTGAGTTCATCAGGCCGGTCTCTCATTGGATAATAACACTTTCGTATTTCGCAATTCCCCGCTCGTGCTCTTATCTCGCGAAAAGTTCTAGAAAAATACGACCGTGCTGTTATCTTTCGAAATCATTCATTTTTTGGGGTTTTTCAGCGTTTCCGCCTACGCATTGAGCAGTTATCTTGCGAAAAAACGCTTATCTTGCGACTTTTCGAGGACAAAGTTTGCAAGATAACTGCGCACCCTGTGTACTCTAAATCTGCATGACTGTTAGAGAAAAGTCGTAAGTTCTATACATGTTTAAGTGGGTACTAATAAACGTTCAAGAGTCAAATTGTGTTTTCCGCTAAATTAAATTAGTAAGAAATGTGTTATAGTCAGACTCTGACCTATATTGTATGTTTATAGCTGTCCACGATTTAGAACGTGCGCTTGACCCAGTGTGTGTAACCGTATTTATTTTTACAAAAATAAGTAACTAACATACTAATTTATTATTTTACTATTATTATAATATATAATTAGTGATCTATGATTAATAAATCAGTCCAAATAACGGCGTTTTATAACATAATACGAAACAAGGCATGAAAATTGCTAAAAATATATCTCAAAAAAAGTTACCGTTAATGCCCCAAATTTATGGAAGGCCCTCGATATTCCAATTCATTACTTCAAGTTTAGATACTGTAGTGAGTAACAACAGGTACTTATTATCGAGTAGTAAATAAGTTGACAAAACTATCAACACGTTTGAGTTGGCTGTCTAACAGTCGTGTATAGTAATAATCTTAAACTCGTCCCGATTTCCGACTGGTCACTCCCACCACCCACACGTCTTCAACCACATATAAAACCGATTCTATATGGTGACACGTTTCACAAAAAAAAAATGAAACTTCTTCCTGTTTTTTATATCGCTGCAGTTACCGGTACTGAAACCGACGATCGGACTTTTTCGAACGGAGTCGATTTTGTTACAGGTACGGATGCAATATATACAGTATACAGTCGGTAGCGTAACGCGTTGACACGTCTCAAGTTGACACTTTTTTGGAGTTTTTAGGGCAAAAATGAGCAAAAAACGGGCAAAAGTGACGAAATAAATTGACAGTTTGTGACAAGTTGACAGTTTTTGACGAAAAAATCGGAAACGAAAGTGTCAAATCGTTACGTTACCGACTCTTTATCGGAATTTTGAAAAACGCATGCCTATTTCCCAAAAACTAAGGAAATCTCTGAAAATTTCCGCTCATGCTGTTAAGCGGAATTTTTCAGAGAGTAAACGTAGCTTTATTTGGCGATATTTTATGTAAAACTTCGCACATTATTAGATACATTTTTACTACACGTGTACGAAAATGCCAGATTATGTATTGATATATTTCTAGTACAGTTTCAAAATTATAGATTCTGTGCTCATTGTTAAGCTTGTCAACGTTTTAATTTTACCACGAAAAATTTACATGTTTTTGATCTAAGGTGGCGATCCCTGGTGGAATAAATGGACACAAGAAAAGCAACTGCAGTTGCTCGAAAGTGGTACCGAAGAGTACTTTGATACGTACTACCCAAACGACAACAAACCTGCTCAAAGGGCCGCGAGAAAAATGAAAGAATTGCTCGAAGATGTGAGAAATAAATACGCCAAGGCTGATGATTGTCTCACATTTCGAAATCGACGAGATGTAGAAGATGGCGATGCAGATCGATTTATTATGCCGAAAGACTCGCCCAAAGAAGGCCTTTTTCGAACTTTTTGGGCATATGCACGATGGGCCCGAAACTCGATTCAAGATAAATGCCCGAAAAAAGCATTAAGATGGGTAAGTACTTTACTAGAGCAATGCTGCATGTTTCTAGGCCGTTGAGGGATTAGGGGCCACGCTTGATTACAGTTGTGGACACGAGAACGTGTCAAAATCACGAGAGCGTGTCAAAATCACGAGAACGTGACGCTTTTTGACAAAATGTTGTCATTTACGAGAACGTGGCAGATTTTTGAAAAAAAGTGGACAAAATACGCACCTTTTCCGGAAATTTTGTGAAAACGTGAAACTTTTGAAGATTTTTCGTCAACATACCAAAGATTTCTTTCAAAAACTCTTGTTTTCATACAAAAAAAAAAATAATAAAAAATTGCAAAAATCCAATTTTGAAAGTATAAATTCGTAACTTAGAAAATTTTGGTGATTTTGAGTATTTTTTTTAAATTAAATTTTAGTAATGAACAAAAAGCTTTAAATATTTTTTTAGTACAAACGTTTGGACCGACTGCAAAATATCGCCGCATGGCATTATTGTGATAAAATTGACGAAACTGAAGGATTTTGCTCCTGGGCGCTTTACCAGAATAATGGAACACGTAAAAAACACCCACGCAGAGAAAACTATATTAACACTATGTTTGGCAATGATGTCAACACACCATTCCTGCAACAAATTTGTGATGCCGATTGGCAAGGTGATACAAGTAAAAATCTATCTTGTCCGTTTGGTGGCACTATAAAAATCATTGAAGCCAAATACGGCCGGTTTAATAGCCAACCGTGTCGTGGCGGAAAACCGGCAATTTCCGCAAAATGTGAGAAATCGGTAAATGTGATGGATCATGCCAGACAAACATGCGAAGGAAAAACAAATTGTGTATTACAGTCCCAAACCGATGTTAATCCATGTGGTGATGTGCCCAAATATACAAACATCAGATGGGTGTGTGAAGAGTAACCATCTCAATATGATAAGACTTATTTTATATTCTGTATTTTTTATACTTTTCATTAAAAATTGATAACTTTCCTATTTGTGTTTATATGCGTAATTTTCCGGAAAGTATTAAATGTTGTTATGCTAACTCCTAAGATTCCGACAATGCCAGGTGACACTGTTTTGATTGTTTTTGCTAATATCTAAAAAAATAATCCTCAATCGGCTCATTGTATTCATTTTATGTCCTAATGACGGTTATTTTCGGTGTCAAAGTTAATTTCCGGTTAACCGGTTATGGACATTACCGGTTTTTATACTTCGGTACCACACCAAAATTGTCGCTTACACTAAATCAATTACGGAGAATTCGAATTTGTTGTCGATTATTTCATGCAATGCCCGGTTAACCGGAAATGAGGACCCGGTTAATACTTTGGCAACCGAATACAAAAACTAGATTAGGGATAGATGTTGTCGATTTTAAGCTACACCACCTACCTGCTTAAAGTAACACCAAAATGAGCCGAAAAACTGTTACTTTAAGCAGCGTTAATTACATTAATTATCACCAAAATGAGCAAAAAAAAAAACTGTTACTTTAAGCGAAAATTGTTATTTTAAGCAGTGTTACTTCAAGCAGGTAGGTGGTGTACTAAATACATATTTCAGTACTAGCAAACAAACCCGAAATCAAAATCGACTCAGATAGCCTTGATATCTTCGAAAACATATGGTCAAAATTAAGCAATAATTTTGATAAATAAGCCATTTCAATACCAGTGTCAAAATAAACCCTTCGAATGCAAAACGGTCACATAAGTCATGGAACAGATCGTAAAATTAACATGTAAAAGTTCAATAAGCCATTTTAATATAATATTAATTGAATGTGTCCCCAATTAACCATATTAGGGCGCTAATCTCATTACGGCCGTTTTTTAGAACCAAAAACGATCGTAATGGGAGTAAGGACTGTTTTAGTAAAATGAAAACAGTGACATATGGCACTATCGGGAGATCAACGGCACCGTCTGAATCGGTCTCCTTTCTTTTTTGGCGAAAGGGTAATTCGCCGAAATTTCTCAATTTCTGGTCAATGAAAATGATCAAAAGGGGAAATTTCGGCGGATTAACCTTTCACCACAAAATAAAGGAGGAAATTTTAGGCTATCATATCGAACAAACTACTGTAATATCACGATGACGTTTTATAGTAGCATGCATTTGAAAATCGCAGTTATATTGATAAATTGCCACTAATGCGATGCAAAATTGTCAAGCTGCCAAGAGTCATTTTTCACATAGTTTAGAAAATATCACAAATTCGTCAGAGAAACGTATTTAATTTAATACCTTCGCTAATTTTCTACGCATATTGTGGTGGTTAATAAGATATTTAGCTTATGGGTGTACTGGAATTTCTAATACAGTCTTTGTCTCCGAAAGAAAAAAACATGTGACACCCTGTTTCGTAGACGACGGCTGTACTTGTATTACTATTACAGCCGTCGTTTTTAAAAAATATGTTTTACATACCCATGGTACCATATGCGAGAATCTTTCGGGAATCGCCAAAAAAAGCCCCTCAAATAAGGGTCGATTTCGCCAGAAAAGTGTCGGTCGCTTTTTACGAGAAAAATGTTATTGCTTCAAATAAGGCTCGCTGATTTTAACTCGCAGGGGGAAGTGTGTGTATATATATACACACGATTTGTTTTTTCGTCGATTTATATGGAAGCCCCATAGGTCAAAAAATATAAAATATGACCTTCAGAAAAAGTGCTCCGTAGCATGTGACCTTGACCTTTTGAAGGCCCTATTATAAGCGCATTCTAAAGTTCAACTCTTCAACTTTTTGGAAATTTTAAACAGCTCTCTAGGCGGCCATGGTGGTCCGAATCAACTTATGAATAGTCAGATCGACGTAGTTTTACAAGCTTTACAACTTGGCTCTACCACTTTTTATTGAATTATTGCGATTTTCAAATGTGTGTACACAGGATACCCAGTTAACCGACAGGCAAATTTTTTTTGAAAACCTGCCGGTTAACTGGTACTTGCGTAGGCGATATCGCGGAAAAATCGAGACCTATCGGTTAACTGAAAATAGGCATTACGTAACCCGAAAGTATTGCGAAATACGTGTTTTTTCTACGAAATGAAAGATAACTGAAAATAGGCGTTACGTTATTATTGGAGGATAACGCCATTGTAAATAAGCAAACATATTGAATTCTAAAGCAATTTATTGTTATTTTAGATTATGTGTTTGTACGCTCCTGATCATCCCGATCATTTTTCTTCTTTAAAATGCTACGAAACGCCGACTTTAAAATACTACTTTATTGTGAAAAATACTTCAAAAAATACGTAGGAAAATAGGTAGTTTGAAAGTTTTTGCTAAAACGACGTAAGATAACTGAAAATAGGCTCAAAAATGAAAAATAACCGTACAAAAGATAACTGTACAACTGGTAAGATTTTTTAGAAAAAAAAAGTATAGCAAAAAATTTTGAAGCAAAAAAAAAACTGCCGGTTAACTGAAAACTGCCGGTTAAATGGTAATCGTGTAGGCGTTTTCGCTGGAAAAGTTTTGCCAAAAAAANTTAACTACACTTTTAAAAATTCACATAGATAATTTAGGAAAAAAGAGTGATTTTAAATAAAAATTGTTATTTCAAATGCCAACTGTTAACTCAAATGCCAACTGTTAACTCAAATGGGTAGTGCGTAGGCGTAAATCCTGGAAAAAAATTCGTCTAAAAAACGCCTAAAAAGTGTTATTTCAAATGCAAACTGTTATCTCAAATGCAAACTGTTATCCCAAATGGTGTTATCTCAAATGGTTAGGTGGTGTAATTGAATTTTGATAGCATAATCGGGTAGGGCAATTGGTAAGATAATTAGAAATCGCGATGCGTTTTGGTCCAAAAAGTGTTAAGATAACCCAATTTTGTTAAGATAACTGGTTAGGGGGTTAGTAGGGAATAAAAAGTCTATTGTGAAATTATACCTTGCCCTTAGAGGTCACACAAGAGGCATGTCGATATTTCGATTCTTTTAAGGGCGCTGCTAACTCCCACTCTTCGGTGATCATATCGAATCTTTCAATTGTTTTCGTGTATCCGCCGGGGGTTAAGCCACCAATGGCGAAGAGAAAGTTTTCGAGAGCGACGAGTTGAAAGCAGGCGCGTTTGTTTTTCATTTTTGGGAGTCTGCGCCATTTTCCATTTGTTAAGTCTAATCGATGCACATCATCCATAATGCATGAATAAGAGTCGAAACCGCCGGCAATGTACAGGCATGGTCCCACAATTGCACACTGATGCAAACACGCCTTGTATGGAGTTATTAAACTATTGTATAAGTTTTTAGTATTACTCTTAATATGGTGCAGTCCTATACTCTCAATACGGACGCTTTTTCTGAAAAAAATCGCCAAAACAGTCGAAAAATTAGGTCAGACCCGCAAAAAACTGACTTGACCTTATAACTAGCTGATTTTTTTTTTCTATAAGACCTTAGTGCTGGGAAAAAGTTCAAAAAGACATGATTTTTATAGAAAAAAAATTGTGCGAGTGGGGGATGTCTTAAGGGTAGTACGGTCAATTTGTTTACAAATGAACATCACTTTATTTGACCGTGTTGTATGCGTATAATTCACTTCAAGTTAACCTTAAATGTATCATGAATGAGTTCAAATGGAAAAACTTTATTTCCGCCAAAAAAATCTAGAAATTTTGACCCTTTCAAATTTTGAAAATATTGGGTGAAAGACGAAATCATTCACAATAGTGGTCCTTGCTAAAATTTGTATTTCGTTTCAGTTTATTTGACTTTTATAATCATCAGAAGACTCCAAAGTAAGTACATAATTAATTTGATGAAAAACCAAAACCGCATTATTTCCTAAAAACACCATATATTATCATTTTAGTCAAAAAATGGTGTCCAAAAATTACAAATTGTAGTAACCTGTAAATACGGCGAACTCTGACGATCTAATTCTTTTTTCAAGCCAATTGCAAGTTCTTTGTCATCAGTTTTTATAAAGAACATTTTCAGATTTTGTCCAAAAAATATATTTTTTTTTAATTGAAAGTTCAAAAAAACAATAAAAACTCATTATTTTACGAACAAAAAAATATTTCTAAAATGTTCTCTATAAAAGACAAAGTTTATTCTTTTAGGTAGGCTTTGCAAAAAAACGCAAAGAAATCCATAGAGCCATTAATTCACATTACTCGTTTAAAAAAACCGGATGTGCCAAGTTCACCGTCTCACTTAAGTTCACTGCCAATAGTTATGGTCCCGCAAAAAACGGAAAATGAATCACAAAGTATGGATATAGGTTCTCAGGGTAATCCCAAACTGATATAATGTATTCCCTATCTCCAGGAAGCCTTTCTTTTTTGCATTTTTTTTTAACAAATTGACCGTACTACCCTTCATTGATAATGTTAGCCATTCAAATTTTATGATACATTTTTTGTCGAGAATTTAAGCATCATTTACCCCCTTAAGCAAAAAAAAACAATTAAATTAGTTATAGTGCGTTTTTCTCAAAAAAGGGCAATGTAACCCTTATGGGCCGCCTTTTTGGGCCATCAAGGTGGCCCATAAGGGACTGAGGACTGTATACCACTTCAAGTCCAGCTAGGCTCCCAAAACCGAATTTCAGCTCTTTTGCTCTTTTCGCTGAGAACCTTCGTTTTCACAAAAAATGCGTTCTAACCTATTTTTGCGGGGGGGGGGTGAATATTTCGATTGTGGATCTATNGCTTTAGTTTCGCTTTTTTTTTCGAAACATCAGATTCCTCAAATGAGTTTAAATAAATCGATTTTGACATTTGCGCTTATATTTTAACACTGACAGGTTGTACAGATTATCGCAGAATTTGTTTGGAGAGATCGTAACAACGTATTATGACACCTTTGCGGGAGCCCTGTCCACATTATCGCGTGAACAATTGTCCGTATAATATACGAATAAGCGTATAATACGGCATACAGTCCTTACTTTGAATACGGACGATTTTGATTCTCGAAAATAGCGTCCGTATTTGAGTCAATTGTCAAAAAGTGTCTCTTTTGGACTATTTTAGGGACATTTTTCACAAAAAAGCGTCCGTATTGAGAGTAAGGATTGTAATCCGATAATAGTCGAATTATAGTTATGTATCTCAAAACCTTGACTTTCAAAATTTCAAAAATATAGGTTAATTACACCACCTAACCAGTTATCTTGAAACAGTGATAAAAAAAGTGATCACTTTTATCTAGAGGGGATTTTTCTCATAAAAAATTACTATAGTAACAATAATTTTTTTATCAAAACTAATGATTGGAATTGCGATGAAACATGTTACCCGCATGATATTTTACAAATAATCATTGATTTGGGACAGAGTTTTAGAGTATTTTAAATATTCTAAAACAATTTATGGTGCCCGGGAATTAATTGACTTGTAATTTATCTTAGCATTATAATATGCTGTATGGATAATACATCACGTAACCATGTGAGTTAACACCATTTTGGTTAACAGTTTGCATTTGAGATAACAGTTTGCAGTTTTTAACAGAATTAACAGTTTTTTGTTCTTTTTTTGTCTTGTTTTTTCCAGTATTTCCGCCTACGCACTACCCACTTGGGTTAACAGTTTGCAATTGAGATAACACTTTTTTTAGATATGTATTACATTTTTCATCAGTTCTAAAAAAAAATAACTCCCAAAGAACATTGCAGCTTCGATATAAATGTTGAAGGCCACACCAGGGTCGCCCCTATTTCCACCCCGTTATTTTTCAAAATTTTCCGCTGGTCCCCTTAAATATTTTGTAAACTTTTCCTAGTTTATTCGTCAACACTTCGTAATTTTTTTAGCGAGTTCGATAACATAAAAAACATAAAAAAAAATAACGATTTTTTCATTCATTATATTATTTAAATCTAGAAAAAAAACCTATTTGCATTTGAGATAACACTTTTTTTGTGTTCAAGTTTCCAGAGTTTTAATCTACGCACTACCCATTTGGGATAACAGTTTGCATTTGAATTAACAATTTGCATATGAATTAAAACCTTTTTTCGGAAAAAATGTGTTAACTTACATGGTTAGGTGGTGTATTACCTTTGACACAGAATATTACTAAGGTTGTCTAACGCATGATTATTGTATTATTTATTTTACATAAATCCATGAGGTATCCTGATTTTTTAGTCAGATATGACATCCGCCCCTATCTCTTGTGGATCTTGACATCCCATGGATTCCACGACAAAAAGGACTAAATTAATAATCGCTCAACTAAATACCGTTCGTTATACGTCCGTAATATTCCTCACAAATGAAATATCGATCCTAGTAACAAAATAGTTTTTTTCCAAAAACGTTGGTGTTTGTTAAGATTACCCAAATTTTGCTTTTGATTTTTCGACTCTTGAGAATATTCTTAGAAAAAAAAAATCAAAAAATGAAATGTAGATTAAAACCTCTACTAGTTCACTTCGTCAGCCGATTTTTTATTTTTAACTCCTATATGTCCTTATAATGTATTTTTCCTAATTTGGGTAATCTGAAAAAACACCTTTGACAACTTTTTTTTTGACGCAGCGGTTCACGGGGGGCTTATAGCCGGCCATACGATAATCGTAATGAATATTCTTTTGGTGGTACATTGGGCTAAATTGATGGCCGCATCGCCTCGGCAGGGTCTCATACGCGTCCAATGACGTGTCCGGTTTTAAAAGCCGGTTAAACTTGCAAATTATGGGTTTCGCGAGATACAAGCCAAATATTCGCGAAATTTAAAATTCGTCGTTGAGAAGTCAGTCGTCCGTTTTTACACTTATTTATTATTAACATACATTTACCTCAAAATTAAAACCATTTTTAAACATAATATCGGTTACAATACCCACAAAACAGAATAAAATTGGCTGCTATAGTACTGTTTACATGTAATTTTCAACCGGTTATAAAAACCGGCATATTTGTCGGACAAATTTGAGACCCNTAAAAAGAGGAGAAAGAAAACGAGCGCTAACGAACCCTACTCTTTTTTTTCAGTTAGTTTTTTTTTCACTCAACAAGTCGGAAATCTCTTCCCGCGTGCCTGCGGCACACGGGAAGAGCTTATTACAGTACATTTTCTTGCCCCTTTTATATCGACTGTATTGTTTGGTCAATACATTTTTTGGTCCATTTTACCAAAAACTAGTACGATATCATCGTCGATATGGGTAAAAATGTTTCCGATATGAGTTGTTACAATACAGTGCAAAACTCTAATCCTACGGGTTCGGTCTCCATTTGGAGACTTTTCGCGTGGGCCCTCGCTCGCTCGTGTTGCGCTACAGCGAGAAAACAAAACAAAAATAGTCTTCCTCCTGGAAGACTTAAGGATGCGCCATACCCTATTGGCTGAAAAATCCGAAATGAAGACGTTTTCTCTTCAATTATAACCCTTACTAATTTGAACTTTTTTCAAATATATTCAGAAAGTTTTGACGGACTGATTTTGGAACTAATTGAAATTATTGGTCAACATACATACCCCTCACGGACCTCCAAAGTTGGCCAAAAAAAANTTTTTTTTTATCATTGCGACATAGATTATTATTTTCGAACAAACCTTTTTGTTGAACTTAGATTGAATTCTTTTGTTCCCACAATGTTTTTTTTTTCACAATGTTTTCTTAAACTTTTAAGAAAAATATGCTAAAAAAATTGAGCCAAGGTGTCAATCTCAAAATTATAAACACAGAATAAACGGTTTTGTAATGCAAAAATATGTTTTGCTTCGAGTCGAACCCTTCGACTGCGTTAGAGAGCCACTAAGCAAATAAATAGAAATACAAACTGCGAGAAGTTAGCCAATGTCTGACCTGTTTTTCTGCCAACTTTAATCCCGGTTCTCCCATTTCTCTCACGTCGGACATATTTCGCTAGTTACAAAGTTCATTTAGAATATCATTCAATATTTTTTGAATATTAAACGACGAGAGAAAACACAACGTTAAAAACCTTATTCCAA
Organism: Oikopleura albicans; assembly: GCA_004367875.1. NCBI lineage: Eukaryota > Metazoa > Chordata > Appendicularia > Copelata > Oikopleuridae > Oikopleura > Oikopleura albicans. The sequence goes on from SCLG01001037.1 coordinate 27,603, forward strand.
TTTTGGCACAGTTTCTCCTTTAATGCATATTCATCGCTGGAAAATTAGATGGAGGGCATAAGTAACCAAGAGAAAACGAGAAAAATTATCAAGAGTTTTCAAAATTAAGAACTAACGTAAAAAAGGTAGCGCAGGACTTAGCAAACTGATACTCGGAAGGCCGTACTGAAGTGGGAATTTTATTTTTGCCTAATAAATCTCATCATTTAGGAAAATCATTTTCAGTTTAAAGTAATCAGACCAACATTTCTCCACCTGCTCAAGACCATATTAATGCTTGCGTTGAAAAATTAACTAAAGCTGTTACTAAGCTAATTGAATACAGCTTCGAATACACCCCTTTAGGCATAGCAGTTGAAAACAACATATGTAAAAAGAGAGAGAGTTATTAGAGATAAACGTAAATTCAACTGAAGACAACAAAAAAGGTTTGATGGTATCGCTTAAATCTAATGATTTCATTAATAATGTAAATATGTAATGTAATGTAATGTTACATTGATGTAATTGTTCTATGCATCTTAATGTAATGTTACATTAATAATGTAAATAATGTAAATATATTCATTTGCTATAATATGTAAGTTTCGCGTCTTCCAGCAGGTTTGAAATGGGGGGAGCTTTTTGATTCGCTCGTTATGAGGCGTGAAATTCGAAGCGAGCCAATGGCATGACGCGCTTTTCAGGTCAAAAAAATCGATAATTTCCCGTAGGCTCCGAGTTTTGCNAATGACCGAGCCGACGCAACCGGTTGTTGAAAGTATTGATGAAAAAAGCTTTTCATTTTTCTCCCATGTAAACAGCTACTCATTTCTTTCACATACTGATATCATGAGCAATGTTTCGTTAAAGGATGTTTTATCCGCTGGATACAAACTGTATTACAACCAGGCGGCTTCCCAAGGAAACGTCAAATATGACCTGGAGCCACCAAAAGGCAGTATATACTAGTCCGTAATTCGACTTACTAGTCTAGTAAAAAATGAACTCCAAAAAGGACCAATCCGTAATTCATAGACAAACTCTGCATTAACTCTTAAAGGGGACAGGCCTATGGGGAAATGTGTGCACTAGCACACCCAATCACTTCATGACCGTGTTGAACGCGCCTTCTACACATAAACAATGATTTCGCATTTATTTTTTTGCAATTTAGACCGATGAATGCACTAGTGCACACATTTCTTTCTGCGAGTTAAGGTCAGATGTACCCGTGTAAACTCTAATTCGTATGATTGGAAACATTGGCCAACACAGCAATTCTCCAAACGGACACCACAAGCGTTTTGATTCAGTCTGTGAACATACCGATATTGGCGATATGCGTATGTCATATGCCGTAGAAAACGGTAATTAAGCATATGTCCCATATCATATGATATGGCCCATATAATATGGGTCATATGGGGCATATAATATGACCTGTGTATAGTGCACCAACAGGTACTGATAGAATATTTGTTGGTTGTGGACCAATGAATTCGGACATCATATCGATCGGCATCACAATACCACCCGCAACATTCTTTCGACAAAAGAACTACTACTCGTGTGAAAACGATACGGCGGAACCATATGAGAATTATCATATTTATTTCTCCGATACAGATAATGCTATGGGTCAATTGGATAATTCCCTTAAATCGAAATGTTGTTGACCACATCTATAGCTTTAATGGTACTCCCATAAATTCGTTTTTTTCAGCAGAAATCAAATATTCACTTTCCGGTCAGTACAACATACTGTGCCATCTAACGATGAAAAAGCCCATTTTTAACCCATGCCGGCATATCCCATCACGCAATGATTTTTGCGTCTACACAACGTCATTATGTTCTTTACTCTAGGTATTTTTTTCTTGGTTTTCATACCAATTGAATATTTTTCGACGTTCTGTCCACTCGTTAGATTTTTAATTAACAAACAATTGTACAGCCATTGAACTCAATTGAGGCACTAAAATAAGACCCTCTTATAGAATGACTGAAAAAACATTTGTTTTCGCTTAATAATAAGAAACATAATAACATAAAAAGCGCGCCCATAAGGACCTGCCAAGTAAGGGTATGCTGCATACCGTATGCACGTCAACTTAGAGTAAGGGCGCCAAGTAAATGTAGGTTTCAATTGTAAAACAAATTTCGTTTTTTTTTTGATAAACCAGAAAGATCAA
>SCLG01001038.1:0-23827 GCA_004367875.1 Oikopleura albicans
TTTTTTCGAGAAATTGAGCAACATTTACCCCCTTAAATAATTTATTTCGCTCTGTATTCTCCATTTGTGCCCTTTTTGGCTGTACCATGCATCGCTATGACTCATAACCATGACTATGGTATTATATGAGTATTAAATTTTATATAATGATTATATAAGTTGCTAAACCCGAACACACATATCCACAAAGATCATAAAATGGATTACTTTTTGAAACCTCTTACCAACGGTTAATGAATATGTCTACACTACCAGATTGTGGGCGTTATTTGTAGTGCGTAGGGCATGTGATCGGGCGTACGATCTTTGAATGAGCCTGTTCCAATTTGCGGGGCTGCACTGTTACTGGGCTTGTCAGTCATGAGTCATATTGACTCACGGGTACCATTAGATTTGGCACAACCTAAAAATGGAGAACTAGGAAAAATTATGCTATCCATCTTTTAGCGTCGTTATGTCATGGTACTGGTTATATAGCACTCCTTACTCCCATAACTTAGTTTGGTCCTCGAAAATAGCGGCCCTAATGAGATTAATTTCCAAAAATTGGTCATTTACAGGGTTAGGTATTAAATATAGATGCTATGCCGTTTTTTGGTGATTTATATTCGCTCAGCGCACTCGCGAACGAAAAACGGCTTAGGTTCTATATTACCTCACCCTGTATGGACGTTTTGGAAACCTCAAAATGGGACAATAATGGGGCGAAACGACCGTAATACCAGTGCCCGTACTAAAAGTAAGGAGTTTATATCCTAAATAAAAAGTTTCACTAAATTTATTTATTTGAATTTATTTAAGTTATTTAAATTATTTAAGTAATTATTATAAGTACAGGTATGATCAGAAATGAAGTGTCAGTTTTCAAAAAGTGTTTCCATTTTACAAGTGGTCAATATATGGCCAATTGCGCAGTTTTCGTTGAGATCCGTTTGTGAATGTTGAAATCCAACTCGATTTCCTTCTTTCTCATTCCATTTTCTAAACTTGGAATGCTCCAGCAAAAGCCTGTGTTAACCGCGGTTATTTTTTTCGTTTCTACTTTCGGCACATTTTTGCAGCATTTTTTTGTTTTCAAACAATATCAATTTTTGACTTTCGCTCCAAATGTCGCCTATAATGCATACAGCGTGGGTTGAGTGAATTTATGCCGTTTTTGGCGCAGATGGATTTGAACCGGCGGCTTTTGGCGGAGGTCTGGCCGCGACGAATTGCGCCAATTTGAGAAATTCGCAATGAACCGAAATCACCGCGGTTGGCGTTTATTTCTGAAGAAAAATAAATTTAGTTCATGAGTCATAAAACAAAACAAGATTAATTTCAAAAAATGGTCAAAAACAAGATCATAATCATAAATAATGGCTTAAGTCAGATTAAATGTTACTAAAAATAGAAAGTTATCCGATGATAGGTGTGATGTTATGGGCATAGTCCGTGTTATCTGTCTATTTACGAGTCGAAAATGAAATCATCAAATCGAAACTGGTGAATTCATCATAAATTAATAAAAAAAGTTACAAATACAGGAAAAATTGCTTCTGACAATTGAAACCAGCCCCTATTTAGGGGTGATAAGAGCTCACTCACGAAACCACCCGTTAATGGGTTAGGCTGGGACTTTTGCCAAATTATTATTATTTTCATTTTTAGGGTTAATAATAAACCCTTTAAGGAGTTAATAATGAACACTATAACATGATGTTGACCGGAAAGTTTTAATTCTCCCTTTTGAGTTCTTTAAGGAGGGGTCCGACGCGTCGTGACGGACCCCTCCTTAAATTCGGAGACCGAAGGGTAATATCTAGAAAAATTACATGTTTCAAAATTTCACGGATGAGACCGCAAATTCATTTAAATTTCCAAAAAAAAACTTTTTTGTTCGAAAATCATTTCTAAAAACTAGAAACCAAAACTACAGATCATTTTGACATAATATTATCAATCTATATTTATATTTTAAATCATCGTACCTAAACTACTATCGGCATGTCGTTTTCGTGGTATGTTATTTCGAGAGCCTCGAGAAGTTTTCGCTGTTTTTCGGTTGTTTGGAGCTTCCCCAAATCGATGAAATCGGTGCTATAAAATTTTGGTTAGAAAACAGTTTCTGTGAGCTTTTCAAAAACTTTAATCAATCCTTGAAGGCTTTAGTTCAAATTTAATTCATTGAACATTTAACTTTTGGGCACCATTAACGGAAAATGATCAGCTATATTAAATCTGGGTATATTCGGAAAGTTTCAATCGTAACTTTTTGTATTATAAAAATTCATTTGAGATCGCTGTTTAACTATCAATTACTTCAAAGATAAAATTTTGAAAAAAAAAAATTTTAAATTAAAAAAAAATTTGGTTTCCGTTTAACGTATCCGGTTTCCGGTAAAATTTTAATTTCTAATTACCTTGATGGGAGTGCTGGTCGCTTGAATAACAAAAAGAAAAAAGGTAAACAAATGCAAAAGTTTCATTTTTGAGAGTATTATTTTTTTTTCACGTTTTGTGTTGTGTGAAGAATAGTATTTTAACAGGGCATATTATATAGTCAATGGTGGCACTGCGAAGAGCATTGTCTGAGTTCAGACGAGCGACATGCTGCGGAAAAATCATCCAGCAACAGTACTATTTTTAACATTTTAATAACATTTTAAACATTTTAATAGCAATTTGAATCAAATGATTGGATAAACGATTTTTTTCAAATATCATTGTATGGACATGAAGTATGTACTGTCCTTATATTTTAAATTTAGAAAAGGAGGGCTGCCTGCATGAGAATAAGTATACGGTAAAATTCTTTACTTTATGATTCATACATATATTTTTTTCATTTTATGCAAAATTATTTATTGATGTTAAAATTTAAACTCAATCAAAAAAGGTTAAAATTTTATGATCAAACACAAAATTTGTTAACAAATACATTAGATGACTATAAATTATAGCCTATAATGTATGACAAACATACATTTCAAACAAATGAAAAACTGTAAATTAACCATACAACACCGCAGAACGTAGACGGACTGTCTAGAAATTTTACATCAAATTTTTGATAACAAACTTTTCGAAACAAAAGGTATCCCGTAAAATGTTTCTCGCAAAATGCATTTGGTGCCAATTTTGTTTTTTTATAGAAAACGTTCTTCGCAGAAAACGTAACTCGTAGAACGGGATCTTTCCAGAAAACGTATCCCCCAAAAACATATTTCGCGGAATTTCTGTTATGAAGTTTTCTGCGAGATACCTTGATTGAGTCACAACTTTTTGTCAGAACGTCGAGACGTGAAACTTTGCATATCTTTTTAAACACGTGAATTTTGTTATGAAATTATTTTTGGAGAAAATTGGAGACACAATTATGCGGATTATCGGGATATTACCAGACAATGAATTGACGTATAGCATGAATCGATGTTGCAAAATTGACAAAAAAATAGTATCATTATGCACAAGTGTGACGCAATTTAGCAAAAAAAACGCACAAAAGATAATAAAATTAGTCAATTGTTTGAATACTTTCATTTCAAGTTAATAAATATGCGGTTTCTTAGTAGAAAACGTCGAACATTTTAACAGTCGGATTGTAAATTCTGATAAAAAAAAATGGGTTACAAGGAAGGCCTTGAGATGCGTAATAAAAAATGCCTAGCTAGAATTACAAACTGTTTAAAAACCATGTGTACAATAAATAAAACTAGACTACCGGTTGTGAAAGTAATCGCTGTACGGTTGAGCTTATTTCGGACGGATTTTCTTATTTCCTGTTTTCAAGTGTCCTAGGAGTTTCGGCCCACCGGATATTGTACCTAGACTTACTTTACTTGGTAGTAATTAAGTTATTAGTAACAAGTTACTTCTAATAATTGTTTTTGCATGTTCAACAAATGTAGTGACTGTTGTGACAACTAACATGACTACAGTCTTTGCAGTGCAGTGGCAACAACAACGATAATGACCACAAAAAATCCGAACACTGGAACTAACTGGACATGGTTTTTCAGGCACCGACTAAATTGGTATCATGTATTTTTGGTCGAACGTATAGGAGGCTGAAAATTCAAAATGTATAAGTGAGAATTCGACGCAAATTCGACATATTCCATTTACATTTTCAACTAGCCTAATATTGACGTATATATGTCCTTTTGTATATTATATACAGTATATATACAGTATATATGTTCTTCTTATACTTTTGATGAAAACCAAACATAAAAACCAATTTATGGTGCTTGTATTCAAGCAAAACCTCAATATTGACTAAGGTCATGATTCGTGGTGGACGGATTCTTTTAAACAACGAAGACGGTGGCACGGAATCTTCTCAGTAATTGAAGTTAATCACTGTGCTGTTATTTTATAGAATTTTCGTTTGTTCCATTATCTATTTTTTGTCATGCGAAAGCTGCGGGTATCACTCGACTGGTGTGCGGTCTCGGGTGGAACTTTTTATCGACTGGTACGAAATGTGAGCAGGTACCATTTTCCAGTCGAGTTTAATACCAGTCTATAAAAGTTCCACCCGAGACCGCACACCAGTCAAGTGATACCCGAAAGCTGCAAGATAACGGCACATGCGCGTATCTGAATTACCATATTTTCTAAATAACTGACCAATTTAATTATCTTTTTATTTTCAATTTTTCACAGATTCTTGGTTCACGAAAAAGGATTCGGATGTGGATTGCTATGAGTTATTTTCGATTGATTGTCATTCATTTTTGAAAATTGTGCTATTTCATCGTCCATAAAACTGGAATTATTATAAACGACTTTTGTGACCCGAGTTTCTTTGTCTCCGGATTTCACGACTTTTGTAACTCGGGTGGCGACTTGAGCGTTCATTAAAGCAGGATCCGCAGTAGTCAAATCCGAAACATCTTCCATATCGTNNNGATTACAAATTTTTGGTCGGAAAATTTTTTTGGCCCAATCCCTGGCCTCTGATTGGTCCAAATGGCCCAAAAATGTAAAAACCGTGAAATTATAGCTATGAATTATTTAAAAAAAACATACCGTATAATATCAAATGTAGATTACTAATTTATTGAGAAAAAAAAGTTTGGGCCTAATCCCTGGCCTCTGATTGGTCAAAATGGCCCAAAAAGGTAAAAACCGTAAAATTATAGCTATGAATTATTTTAAAAAAACCAAACTGTATAATATTGTATGTCGATTACAATTGTTATATCTAAATGTTTTGGTGTAATCCCTGGCCTCTGATTGGCCCAAATAGTCGACTCATCATGTGGTGAAAAATTGAATGCACATGCTTGTGTTTGTTGTTATAGCTCGAATATGACACCTTACTTTTTGTATACATATTTCGAATAACAAGTTTTGTTTAGAGAACATAATTAATTTGATTTATTGGGAAATTTTTGTAAGTGTATTACAATAGAGAGAAGTTTATATGGTCGCAGTCCGGAATTTTGAAAATCGTACAAATCTACATGATGAATAAATGCGTCATTTAACAAATCATCGTAAGTCTTATTTTTAAATTCATTTCTCAATTCTTCATAATCACTTTTTGTCACAATTTTATACGTTTCATTCATTGCTGACGCCTTTGAACCGAATTGAAATTTAAAAATAATTTCGTCGTTATCTTCTTTTTTGCACAGAAATAGAAAATGAAAGTCAATATATATTAAGTATGAACCGGTTAACTCGTCAATTAATTCTGTGATTGCATTTTTTAAATCAAAATTATTAGTTAGAAATTTAGTAATTATACACGAGTCATACGGTCGATACTTACTACGATTACAGAAAATGTGTCGGTCCACAATGGTATTTATATTGTTTTTTTCTGTTAAAAAATCATAAACTGGTAATTCTAAATGCTCTTTGATATTTTCTTGGGTAATATCTTTAGAAAAAAGATCTTTAATAAGTTCTCTTTCACTGTTGATCAGGCTCATTTTGGTTAAATGAATTCGTCGTTAAACTTCAGCGGTAAACATTTCACTCTGTCATTTTGCACGCTCAATTTCACATGAATTGCTGTAAGCCCTTGTTTTATTGTCGTTGTTCGTGTCATTTGCCGTTCTTTATTGAGTCGCAAAGATCGAACTTCAACTTTTCTTTGGTCTTGGTCGTCTTTGTAAAGCGTGTCTTTGAATCTTTTTATCGATAATGGGAGCCACTTTGGTATACCTTTTCGACCGTCTTTTGAAATTTCTTTATCACGGCAGAACGCAATATATGTTTTAGGCGCTAATGCGATCATTTCGCCATTTAATGTTAAAAATTCAATTTTTAATTTTCCAGGACATCTTTGATCGGCAATATCGTTTGTAAGTACCAACCACTGTGACCAGGTTTTTTCAAATTCTGTCATCAATTCTGGTTTCACCATTGGGAAAAAAATATTTTTTAGTTGAGTGTGGAGGTTCGAGTTGCCTTCGCGTATAGTTCGTGTAGTCCCAATAGTTAGCGAGTCGGTGTCTTGGTAAATTATTCATAATTGGATAAATAACGTGATTAATACATACCCCCGTAAATTAAAGCAAAGGAATTTTTTTCCAAATATGTTTTTAGGAACTCAACGAACTTCAATAACATAAGTTTTGAGTGTTGTAAGATACAAACTCCAACATGTACTGGCTTCGTATCAGTAATTGAACGTTGCTGCATAACAACCTCGTGTACTCCGTCTACGTTTAGATGTAATAATATGATAATAAAGTATTTTGATAATGTACATTTTTCACAAATAATATTAAGTCTATTTTTAATTTCTGTCGGTCACTCAAAACTGAAGTGAAAATTAAATGAAGACTTTTAATAGCAAATTGAATTGAGTCAATGAGTGCGCAACAAGATAAAATTGCGTGTGATAAAAATATTATCTCTTTTAATTTAAAGCTATAAATGATGTTATTTTTAACTAGTAGAAATTACTGTGTCAATTACACTCTAATACAATTTTTACATCTTTTGACTTCGCCGCTTTCTGCTTGTAAAAACGCATCAAGTTTATGTAACGGTGACTCAATTTTTCGACGAAGCGCTTTAACATCATTCAATAAAATCGTTTTTGTATAATCGCGCACACGTTCTGCAAGCTGAGATATATTTAGAATTAAGTTTATTTTGTTTGTTATAATTAAACCTTTCCGTATCCGGAATTGCCGTAAATTTTTGCGGTATTTCCTTTTGTTGGCTGATTATTTTCATCAGCTTCCATGCGCATTCGCGTGACATGTTCAACAAATGGTGAAAGAGCTTTTGTTGGAATATATTGAACAAATTGTGTAATATTGAATATTTTAAGTCCTTTTTCCAAATAAAATTTCGCTAAATCTGTCATAAGCAGATGATTGTCTGCATGAAAACATTGAATTAAAGTTTCTCGTTCGAATTTTTTCAAATTGGGTTTTTCTAACTTAATTCTTTCTTTCATATAAGGGCTGAGATAATCTTCTGTAACAATTTGACGTTTAATAATTGGCGGAAAATCCATCATTGTCTCCGATATATTTTCCGGTGTAGAAATCGAACAATTAATGAAACCGAATAATTCTCCAGACAAAATGCCGTTGATAATATCTTTTTCGGATTGTTTATTTCGTAATATATTTGGTAGAAATGGAGTTTTGATATCACAAATTTCTGGCAATAATTTATCGAATTCGCATTCCCAAATCCAATCAAACTTATGGCCATCATCAATGATATCTGATTTCTTTCGTAACCATTTTCGATTTTCTGGGGAATTTGGTTTACACTTTGGACAGTCTTGGTGCCAGTAATCCCCATTGAATTCGTACACTTTAGTCCCGTGGTCCGTTTTTGCATACCCATCAACTGGCCATGAATACTTTTGTGCTTTAGAATTCCAAACCGAGGTTTCTCCTCGGAAATATTTCATTTGAATTTGTACTCTGGACCCGTCAGTATTCGAAAGAAATGGATCTAGAATTTACCTTGTGATAATGTAGAAAAAAACATAAGAACGAAAATTACTTTTGACTATCACTACGTCCTCTAAAAAGTGTAATAACAATTACCTGTTGCTTGTTTATAGCAAAGCCATTGTTGAGCTTTAAAAGAAGTATTGGGAGACATTATTTTTTTCGTGAATTTTTTCTTGTCTAGAACCCAATTAATTCCTGGAGAAGTTGGCATTGACATTTTTTGACATGTCAAATACATAGACGTAAAATCCAAAGAAATGATAGCGGAAAAAGGGTCACCATTATCGGCATATCTAGCCGTATCGGGAATTAAGTTTGGTTGGTCAAAAGTAGATATATGTCGCCTAAAAACGTTGACAATGCCTCCATAAACGTTTCTACGAAAAAGATTATTAACTTCCTTGTCGGCTTCAGAAAAAGAATAAATTAATGGTGATGTTTTGTCGAAATTCTTAAACATTGCCTCTTGGGCCAACGACGGTAAACTGAAAGCCGTTATGGGATTGACGTTGAAATATTGATAATACGACCGAAAACAATTTTCAATGGCAATAGCGAGAGGCTGTACATCTTGCTGATTATAGTATTTCAAAAACCCAAGCATGGAACATATTTTGTCTGGATGATCCCTTGGTAATAATTTTCTGCGGTAGAATTCCGTTTTTGCTTGAATATATAAGGACATATCAGGCTTAGTATTTCCTCGTAATTTCGATACAAATGCTGACAAGGGTGGGAATTTTTTAGTAGCCCTTATTTCTTCTACGTTAGAAAAATGCGAGTAAGGCCACAAGCTTTTATGTGTGGGTGCACCCCAAACCTTAACAAATTTATCATATGTACAAGGAGCCGTGAAACGAAGTACGTCTTTGAAATTAAATCGGTCAGTCACAATTGATATATAAGATGACATTTTCTTCAAAACAGAAATTCGCCCGCACTCTGATTTTAATAAACTTAAAAGAGATCCTGCAATGCATGGAATATCGAAACGCGCGCTATTAAATCCGTAAATGTCGAGAACTGTGAACTTTTTTAACGCCCTTCTGTATTGCCAAATGTGTTGATATTCAAACCACTTAGCATTACGTTGTTTGAGTTTGAAATTTAGTTCTTGAATTTTTTCGAGACCTTCAAATATCCAACCCGGCAAAGTTTTTTGTTTAAGTTCCCAAATTTCATTTAACTCTTTAACGAATTTTGTGATCAAACGTTTTTCTTCCGCGGAATCGGAACTTTTTCTGACCCAACATTTCGGACAATATTCTGGAATATTACTACCTACTGCAATTGATAATAATTTCAAATTTGCTTCCGTAACCATACCGTTAACCGGCGGACAACCCAAAATTTTGTCTTCAATAGTTTCCAAATCAAAAGTAGCTAGAATATTGTTCCGATAATCAAGGGCTTTCCTTGGCAAAATGTTTTTTTCAACCATTTCACTGATTAAATTTTTTTGATTGCCATAAGGAATTTGTTTGCACTTTATTTTTTTCTGATTAAATTTTTCACATATGTCTTCGTGGCGTTTCATCCAAGATTTTTTTATTTCACTATGTCTACAATTTTTTGTTTTGGAACAAAAATAAATATGTGGAAGACATTTTGTGCTCTGGATAATTCCAAAATTTTCTATAAGGCCGTATGAAGATTCAGGAAGTTTTTCGTATAACATTAAGCGTAAAATATTCGGATATTTTTCTTTTCGTGGCTCTCGCAAAATTTCAACATCATCGGATTTATGATACATGTAAATGTGCAGATTATATTTTTTCTCCAAATAGCGGATCCTTTTTTCATTAAAAATTTCAAATTCTGACGAAATATTATTGAAACGTAAAGCTTCTGTAAAATTAGGAACGTGAACTATCTGCATTTTAGAAAACAAATCTTGACGTTCTTCGCTTGAAAATTCGCTTGCGTAAAAAACTTCGCTATCATATTTTTTTTGACAGTTAACACAACGATTTTCGGATAAACAACGGCTACAGCGAGAAAATTTCCCTGATCTACTGTCTATGAACCATAAAGCACCATTAAAAGAACTAGGCACTTGCGAAATAAAAACAGAGTTTTGTAAAAAATTTGAAATCACACCAAAAGGTTTATTAAACCATTTTTCTAAGTTTTCTTTTGTATAATCATAAATATTCAAAAATTTATCGAGCTCAACCGAAACTAAATTATAAAATTCTACTTGATTTTTGTAATTAGTTAAATTTTTTGCAGAGGAATCAGATAACAAACCCCCTATAAATAATCCAAAAGGTTCAAATCCACTGACAAAACAGCTAATTTTCTTCATAATAATGACAATCTCTTATTTTCCTACATTCTCTTTTATTAGTTTCTTTTTTATATAATAAAAAAATGAAATAAATTAAAAGAGTGAAGCAGTAAATTCACAGTTGATAAAGATACTTTTCAAATTCATTTTTGGAACAATGACTGTATCTTTGACGAGTACTTAATCCAGGCGGCATTTGAAATCGCTCTAGCATGAGACGTCGGGACTCTTCTCGATTATCGGGATTCTGATCGTCCTCTATAACAATGACTTCGGTTGCCTCGCGAAAATTTCGACGACGAAAAAATTCCCGAATTGCAAAAAGCCCAAAAGAAAAACATACAACAAAAGCGATATTAAACAAATACATAAAATTAAATTCGTTTTTTTTCTCGTTCAAAAGTAATTAAAATTATTTCCAAAAAATTAATTTGAGTAAACTTATGTCTGATATTTTTTTTTGTCTGCAATTTTTTTTGTTGCGGGCTCTATTCTTCTTCTTCCGATGACGCAATTGTCTGCGCTGATTGGTTCTCGGTTGCGTCACTTGAGCTCTCGCTGTCTAGGAATTATTTATAAATTATGTTTGAATCATCACGAATAATCAAGAAAATAATGTCAAATTCCCTGAAAAATCAATTTAACTAGCAATTTACCTTCAGCTTCGTCATCGATAAATTGTTTAGCCATTTTTTTCGGATTACACTTTTCATCTGAGCTGTCTTCAATGTCACTGAGCTTTATTGTTGGAATTGCAGGTTTTTTAATGACTTTGCGTTTCTTTTTTGGGGTACTGTGCGGGTCAGCTTTACGTTTTCGTTTAGGTGCTTGGATAAAATCATCAGCACATTCTAACAATTCGAAATCCCCGGATACATTGTCCAAGCAGTAGTTTGAGTTTTTCGCAATCTTCTCCAAAATTCGCTCTAGAAATTTCAAATATAAGAAAATGATAGGCAACTTTCGCACTCTATTTGTGCTTAAATGTCGTATCATTTTTGTTAATATTAAAAATGGGGACCTAATAAATTAATTACGGCGTTCTTTTTTGAAAATAAAATGGAAGATATATCCAAATTTTGTTATGTTTTATAACATAAAATTTCTAAAAACCTGATTCTTCTTGTAGCCGTTCTATTTCTGTTTTGGTTGCAATTGGTTCCAACGTAGCAATATTGCTCTTGATCTTACCAAAGCAAACACTTGCACAACGTCTCAATTTTTGGCTTGCAACAAGCCAGCGTTTAAGTTCCATATTAATCAATGAGATATGAGTTTTAGACATGTTCTAAATCGAAAATATGTATTTAATATACTATCTATGAATATGATGATATGGTAATTTTTTGGAAGATTACACAATAACGTTGTAAAGGTTAAAATATTCGTCGTTCCAGGTTTCAGAAAACTTCACATTATCGGATCGTTTAACTGCAATGCATTGTTTCGCAGCTACAGCACACCAAATTTTCTGAATGGTTTTTAGAATTATAATAGTAGAGAGTGAAACTGGCAGAATAATCGCATAAAAAAATTTAATTATATTTTTTTAAATATATTTAGATGACGCAAATCATCTCAATATTCCTTATTTATTAGACTTTAATTTCAGTCAATCCTAGCAGTGTAAATAAACAAAAATGTTGCTCATCTTAGTTTAAAATTTTCCCATTATAAAATGGTTTGGTTCTAAAAAGTTCAGTATAATTATATTACCTTGATGTCTTTTTTATGTAAAGCACCGGCAAATTTTGCAATTTCGCTTTTGCCAGTTGTATCGTCAATTATTCGTTGTGCTTTAACAATAACAAAAAGTCTCAGTCCCTAAAATCAACGTTAATGTTACACATTCTCTTCTAATAATAAAATCAATTTATTTAACATATTTATCTTATATATTCTAGGGTTGCCTATTGCGTATAAAATATCGACAACAAAAATTACACTAATAATTTATTTTGATAAAATTTTTCGATTCAAAATGCGTCTTAATAAGGTCGTAAAAGTCTTAAATTGCCTCTTAAAAGGTCATATAACAACTTGGTTTTAACAAATATTTTGAGGAAAACATTGGGGCTTTATAGCTAAATTTTTAGAATACTTACCATTCCACGTTTGGTTTTAGTAATTTTGACATTCATTGGTGTTATATTATCACGAATCATTCTTGAATAAAATACATACATTATTTTCAAAATTATTACCAATTATCATATTAAACAGACAATTTTTGAAATATATCTCAGAAATTCAGTTTTGGTTTTCAATTATTTGAATGTCAAAATTATCGCCAACGGTCTTCAAAATTCTCATCCGGATTCCATATTCTGCAGGAGTGTATTGCATCAAATTGACGACGTCGTGTAGATCACACATTATACCGGTTGACTCCACCTCTTGAAAGAGGCTATATTCATACCGGCCGTTAAGTAGAGGGGCAAAAAGCATATGACCTACGAAAATTTACAACTAAATGAAAAATTTTGTTTTCATAAACCCTACCGGAAAAATATTCGCCTTTCTCTATTGTGCGTTCATTCCAAGAAAAAGTCTCAAGTGCCTCAATTTTTGCGTATACAGACAGCCAATCTGGTTTGTCACTCACGGGATATATCGACAAAGTTTTTGGCAAAATTGCAAAAGTTTTAAATGTCATTGTCACGTTGTTAAAAAAAATAACCAAGTGAATTATATTTTTTTCTAGTGAAATTTATAAGAGAAATGGCGTACGAGATTATTGACCTTTGGCTTTCAAAATGTTTCGAAATTTGACAAAGACATTTTTACATTGAATTGTTTGTTTCAAACGGAAGTGCCAATTGATATGGTCAATACTGGGTTAAAGTTAAATTTTAATTTCGTTGAAATTTAAACAAAGAACAATCAATTTGTGAACAATTAAACACAAAAAAACGAACAACGAACATCGATTGACGAGTAGTAGCATGTATAGTTATGCGACCTCCGAACTTAATTTTTGTTTATATTAAACTCGTTTTTTATAACAAATAATGAAGCGATTTATTGTAACCAACTTTTTTATTGTTGTATTCGTGCGTCCCAAAGAAAAAGAAATGTGTTGTAATTGCATATATGATTATAAAAAAGTATAGTTAGAACAGGAAATATTGATTAAAACATTGGTATATTTTATTTATATTTCATACGGAAAAATTCGGCTCTTTTGAAAACGAAAAGTAATTATATCAAATTAGAGTATCGAAAGAAAAAATGAGCCTATCCAAGAGGTAATATCAAAATAGAACCATGTGTTTTACTCAATATGTAAATGGTTAAGTCTGTCACGAAGTTCGGGAACCATGAAATCGACCGGCGGCAACGGATCGGTGAAAGGGTTAAAATGTCGACTTGTGTTTTGACGAATACTTTGCTGATATTGAATTTGACGCTGTTCGAGTTCCACAGTTTCCATAGGATGTAGAATTTCCGGTCTTTAAATAAAAAAATGTTATTTTTTGTGTTATTTTTTAGTTTTTTAAAACCAAAAATGGCGGGGTCGTATGTAGGGTCAAAAAACCGAATCCAAATATTGCAGTTTATTAATTTATTTTGCCAGATTTTTTAAATATTTAAATTTTGTAAAATTGGTAAATTTGTTTCGATTTTTTTTTATTCTTATTCTACCGAATAACGTGTAAAAATTTGTGTGACCTTAAAAAAAACTTTAACGCTTCAAGTAAAAAAACAAAAATTTTTTCGAAAAAATACTAATATCAAGTACCTTACCTTTCATCGTCAATCGGAACCGTATTCATACGTCGACATACACACAGACACACTTGACTCATTTTTTCACAGCAATAAACGATGCAAATTGTCAGCGTTATTGCCATAACAGCCAATTGACCGCTCGCAGTGAGTCGTATAGATCCGGGCATTTCAACGTCTAATCCATCAGTTTTGTCGTTTGGTGCTTTTGTGGTTTTTGGATGAAATGCTTGGTGACGATTGTATCCTCTAGATGAGCGTTTAACTAAAAAAACATTAAGTCCAACTGAAAACGATTTAAGACGTCAATAATTGAAATGATTTCAAAAATTTTACACTCATAAATAATCAAAATTCACAATTTTTAATTTTTTTCTCAAGTTTAGTCTAAATAATCCTCATAAACTACGTATTACATAATTTTTTAGGTCTTATAAGGTATTTAATTTTGATGAACTTAGATTCTTACCTTGATCGCCCGGGTTCCAATTGTCATTAAACGCAACAACGGTTTTGTCGTTTGTGAAATCAAAATCTCCATCAGCCATATCACCGGACATGTCGACATAATTTTCAATGATTTTAGCCGGAACGCCTTAAGATAAAATGTTATTTATTGTAAAAAAAATCATTTCTTTATTTTAAAAAGTGATCTGTAAAGACCAATTATTTATGAAATTTGAAGAAACATAGATAATGACTGAAAAATATACTCGTTCTGATTTTAACAATTAATTAATTGATTTTGAATTTGAAAATTCTCTAATTCTATACAATTAATAGAATATATAAATCTGACTTACTTTTGATTATAGCGCTGGCTTGAACCTGCGGCTGATTTTGAGCAATGATTCGTACAAACAAAATTATCAAATATATTTTAATATATTTTTGAAATTGAAACGATTGCGCCGGTCGTCGACATTTGACATTCATTACAGTTGTATTGAGAGTTTTACCAAATTGTATTAAATTGGTCATACGAAAATTAAATCACGAAAAATGAGAAAAAAAAAATTACGAGAAATAAAATTAGTGCGAGGTCAATAATCAATATTAAAAAAACGCAAAGTTTGTGCAAAAAATATTGTTCAATAAAATGGAATGGAAACATACGAAATGAAAATAATTCTGTGAAAAAAAAAGAAAAAAGGTGTTAAAGGCGCTCGTTATACAGTGGAAGTTTTCTCACAAAATTATTACCGTAGTTCACGGCACAAAAAATTGGTAGAGTGTAGTTGAAATACCGTAGTGTATCAAATTTAGCAAAATACTGTATAAACGGTCTAAATAAAAAAAACGACATATAAAATTATGAAACTGATAGATACCAAATAATAGATAAGTTGAATAAACAATTGAAAATCCAATTACAAATCCAGTTCACTAAAATATGCTTTTAAATTCGACGATCACATATATTTTGTTTTTTTGTAAAATATATGTGTGAACTCTAGCTTACTTTTTAAGAGTATCCTCCAGAACGTTAGCGAGATCTGTTTGAACCATACTGTGTTGCGCCCATAGCTCGTTAATTCCGCGCAAAAGTACGTCATATTGCACGGACAGAATTTTTATCCAATTAATAAGATGGTCAACATAAACTCCCTCTTCTCTATTATCGAGCCAGTGCCTTGTGTCCAAAAGTTTCATTCCAATTGCGTATTGAAGAGTTTGATTTCTTATCTTCTTCATAAAACTGCCAAATTCTTTTCTCGCATTTTCATTTAGTATTTTAACAAATTGACTGATCGGTGTTTGAGATTTTAAGTAATCCCAACTATTGTACCATAATCGACCTTCGGTGAAGGGATTTTTGTAAAACCCGTAAAGCAATGATTGTAATTCCAAATTTCGCTGTAAAAAGCCGAATTTGATATTTCGTACCAAAATTTCATTATATTCTGGAGCAACATCAGTATCGGCAGGCATTGCCATATTAATGACATTATGTTCGAAAAAACTGACCTCGGAATGTTGATTAACAAGAACGCTTGGCAAGCTTAAATATTCAAAATTGTCCCATTGAACGGGGTTGTAACGGTATATTGGCCTTTTCACAACTGAAGGATTGACATTAAATGCGACTTGATGTCCGGGATAGTTTTCATAATGACGACGTAAACTCAAAACAGACATTGTTCTTTGACTATCATAATTACGATATTTTGTTCGACGGAGATCAAACAAAAGTGTATGTTCGTCGCCAATTTGACCCTCTTCAGTGAAACTTTGATAATGAAATTCCATTAATTCATTAGGTCTGATTCCTTGGGCTTGACAAAAACGGCATCGACATTGACTCTCTACAAAAAGTTCATTCAGAACTTGATTTGGACAAACCATATTTTGTTTATTTTTTTCTGGGGCAAAATTAATCCTTGCACTCAAAAATTAATTGTTTGTCAATTTTATGGTATCAAAAATAGAAAACGGGAGCTAATATACGAACTCGTGATAGCGCCTTTTTAGAGTATAAAGTCTGCCATATTATACAGAAAAAATCAGTATTCAGGTTATCGTTCTGGTTAAAAAAATATAAAAAAGTAAAAATTTTGTAATGGCGGAAACATATGAAAATACTCAATTGTTTGAGCAGGAAGTATTAGTACAAAATAATGGCACGGAACTGACTCAAAACAGAGTATCTAATGATGAAAAGGAGTTTGACAAAATATTTGACAAAAAAATAGAAGAGATCGAAAATGCTCGACATGAGATTAATGAGGCGGAGCAAATAATTGTACCGCTTTGTGACGAAGAAATTCTTATTGAAGAAGAAAATGCACACGAACAGAACTGGGAAAGTATATTTCGTAGCGTGATTGAAATGAGACAAGAAGAGGAACCTGCGGACTCAAACAACTTTCCAGTCGAAAACTTGCTATCCCGTTTTTTAAACGCCGATTCGCTTGAAACTGCCGATGTTAACATTTTAACTATTGAAACCCCTACAACTGCATGTCGTGTAAAACTTTTCGAGGCACATATGAAAAAGGCCCTGCTAGCTTTAATACCTACGCTTACTCAGAACCAAGTCGAGGGTTACACAACTTTTCTGCGCACTGCTTTAGCGAACATTAGAATTGAAGAATAATATTTTAAACATGTGAAATTTTGGAAGAAACTTTGGAAAAAAATATATCAAGAAAAATGATACTGTTGACGCTCGTTTATCAATCATTGTGTTTGTTTCTCAAACAAATTTCGCTAAGCAAAAATATGTGGATATTATGTAAAGACACAAAAAAAAACTTTTTTTTTGTACTAAAAAAAGAGAAACGGTATACGCTCGTTTTTTATACTCACTATGTATCTTGTTAAAAACAATGGAGCGAAACAAAAAAAAATCTATTTTTATATTATGTGAAAATACGAAAAAATCGTCTTTTCGCTCGTTTGTTAATATACTTGTTTTTTTACAAAAAGCGTATTTTAAACAAATTTATGAAGATCACGTAAAACTCAACGACAAAAGTCCTAGAAAATTGTTAATTGGCTAATAAAAATGTATAATCTTTTATATAAATTTTTTTCTCCACAAAAAAATATAAGTATTTTACTGCCAATAATTATAACAAAAAAATCATTTTAATTCAAAATTAATACGCTTTGTAACCCTTTAAATATTAGTCCCTGAAAATAAGTGTCAAAAGCTGAACACAATTATTGACTTTTCTATTCAATATTCGTAAATTTTTATCTCTGTTCGTCATTATTTACTCCATATCAACTGGTACTCACTTAAAACGCTGAATGAAAACATATTTTTGACATGATTACTTCTTTATAAATTTCTATGGTTATACAATAAAATTCATTAAATAAAAGTTTCAGAGAATTAATTTTTCAATTCGAGCAAATTGGTCAATCTTTAGTTCAACATCATGACAAGCCCACAAAACTAAAAATAATTATGATATTACCTTAGAACGGTACAAAAGTTATTTTACCTAATGTATAGTTTTGCGCATATGCAGCGTCAAGTTTTAAGTTAACACCCAGCCAGCCAGATTGTGCAGGTTCTCCCAAAAATTTATGACAGTACAAGAAATGAAAGTTTTGAAAATCTTCAGGCAAAATTTGTTCTGCTGAGCTATTATGAAATTCACGATTCGTCGTTTCCAAAAATTTATTATAGGCCATTAATGGTGAATTATTGACATTAACTAAAGGAAATCCATGACATGAGTAGCCATTTAGTGTTAAATCAAACTCATAAACACCATGTCTTTTAAAAGAAGTTGATGATTTGTTTAAATTACCATTAAGGGCGTCTGACTCAATTATACCAGCAAAAATATATCTTGGGGTGTTTCCGCCTATGATATTTGAAAGTCGAATTACTGCGTCTCCTTGCGGGAGATTTTTATGAAAAACCGAAAGTTCATCGTATTTGTAAGATATTTCATTTTTATTTATTGTTTCGAAATGATTTCTCAAAAAAGGAGAACTTATATAACTAGCTCGTAATGACACATTTTTTAGACTTAATATTTTCCCAAGCATAGAATCATCAGCGGTGGGTTTACTAATAAGACTAATGTCTGCAATGGCACGGTCAAAAGTAATGATCATTTCAGACTTTGGTACAAGGGGCTTATTAGAGTTAAGGATTCCGGCTGGTGGGCGAAACAAAAAATCATAGGTAACGTGCGTGTTTCCCACTGAAGTTGATAGGGAAGCTCGCCAACTCTCAATTGTTGCCAATTTGTCATCTTGAAGATCACTTGTACCAAGGTTCCAACTATCGTAATATCCCGAAGAGTGGAAACGCGATCGGAAATAACCAGGACTGAAATTTCCAATCATTTGTAAATAATCGATTAGCGGTAGTTCGTTTCTAAAAAATAAGAGTTTTTTTTATTAAAATTCTTAACCCGTAATACTCTTTTTTTGTTTTGAAATTCCTTAAACATGTAATTTTTTTAATTGAAAATAGTGAAAATTTCAATCAAATCTCAAAAAATACAATATATATCTTACAGTGCTTTGGTTGACGTTATCAATTGACTGTTAATTTCAATGTTCATTGACCGAAAAAGTTTTGAAGCAAATCCATTATCAGGTAATTCGTCTTTGGGTATGTCCACTGTTAATCCTATTGTTATCGACGGAAAATCCAAACATAAATTCGGATCCTCGGGGATCACGAAAGTAAGGATTTTATCGTTATTATCACGTGGATAATGTACTTTGACGATCTTTTCATCAATTTGATACCCCGTTCCACGTTCGCTAATATCGTTTTCAATCCGAGCATATTCAGTTTCCATTAATGTCTGAATTCGGAAATAATTACTATTTATTGGTTTATTTTTTATTTTAATAATAAGTAACATAATTTTGCATTATTTAAGTTGATTTCAGAAAGAAATTTCGCTAAAATACTACGGAAAGAAAGTTTTTTTCGATTAAGCACATAGTATACACAATATAAACCACAAAAATACGTATTTGGAGGTTGTAAAATTGGCGAGATATAAAATTTATGTGAATGTGAATAACGCGACAAAAATTTTAAAATGGGTTTTGAACTGGATCCCCAGAGGGAAAATCGAAAACCTAAAGAATCGAAAATTTCAATGTTTTTTGAACTAATTTTTAAAGTTATCCAATGAGAACCCGGTTGATCAGATGTATCGATGTTAACTATAAGATACGAGGGATGCGCAAGAAAATGTAAATTATTTAATTCATCGGATGAAAAAACACCGACAAAACAACCTTCGTTTTTAAGACACTTAGATAAATCATTTCCGCTTAGTGGCGAGGTTTTCGCTTTTTTGACGAGGTTTTGGATTTTTTTATGTCGACTGCTGCATGTCGCTTTTTTGTTAATTTTCCCGCGCCAAGTTGACTCTGAGCGCTTTTTCTCTTTTTGGTTTTTGCGACGTTCCATAGTTTTCCGGATGATAGACGACTAATTGATTCACTGAAACCTACCATACGGGTCAACTTTTTTTATCTCTAGCTGGATAAAAATTTGACTAACGTCAACGGCTGTATTCGAAAATTGAGTAGAAATAGAAAAAGTTGCGTGTTCCATATCAAACAATTGTAAAGTATAAAAGTCAATAATTGAACATTGATTGAATTGAATTAATTTTGTTTTGGATAAATGCCATACGTGACAAATAGTTTGTAAAGGATTTGTAGCAGACCTGTCAACCAAATTTGTGTTTAAACATAAAAGCTCATTGTCTTCAAGTTTTTTGTTGCTATCAGTTGGCAAAAGTTCAAAGTGTACTCTTCGAACACCAATTTTATAACTAAATCGCCTATCTAATCTCAAATTAGGTAAACTAAAGTCGATAAATCCCCTTGAGAGCTTGTTACTTCCTTGAATGTTGATTATCATTTCGGACCACCAAATTTAACTCCCAGTAATATTTTTTTCTTGGTAAAATATTGCCTGCTTGGTCTTGTATTTCGTAAAAATCCACGCCAGAGGTAGAAAAAGCTTTATTGATTTTGTAGATATGTGTACTCCATGATCTTGTATAGCCTTTATCAAATATATTTTTAGTCTCTACTAGTCGTACACGATCTCCTTTGTTCAATCGCGGCGGCGTATTTATCAATGATTTCGGATATAAATTATTAAACACTGTTTCTCTATTTTCCTCACTAACGTCGTCTGGCGCCATTTTAATTGAACGGTGATATGTTCCATTATAATTTTTTATAAATTGCTCAAGAACATCGACCCAATTTCTAGTTTTTTTCTCCCAGAAATACTTTTCAAATCTACTTTTCAACGTACGGATAAAACGTTCTGCAACACAGGCCTTGTGACGTCCTCGTATTGAATAATGCTTGATACCAAAACGTTCAAAAAGGTTTTTCATTTTATAATTATAAAATTCAGTTCCCATATCGGTAATAATTATTTTCGGTATATCAGAAACTTCGTCTAACATCCCCTCCATCGCAATAGTTGCATCGAATTCATTCATTCGCTTCATCGGCCTGGCAAAGGCTTTTTTACTGAACACGTCAACGAGGACCATAATGTACTTGTAATTTCGATTAAAAGGCATCGCAAAATTTCTATAATTTATCGTATCACTCATCATCATGTGAAACGGAAAAAATGATTTTATACGCCTTCTTGGGAAATTATGCCTCACTTGGCGGAATAAGGAGCTCGTTGAATTTTGTTTAAGAAAATCTTGTATTTTGCTACTGTAATTAGGAATTGAACGAACATTAGCGTAAATTTCATGAAGATTCTTCATGTTGTCGTTTCTCTTTTCGACGTCGTTTTTTCTCCGTTTGACCAGCGGTTTTGTGATTTTTTGTCTTAGCGGACTGCTGTATTGATTTTGACGTGTTTTCATTTTTAGCTACAGCCAAAACACTCAATCTTTTCTCTCCAACTATTTTATAAACTGCTAAAAAATCTTTCTCTGATAGAACGTAACCACGCATTCCAGTTGTATTATAGACAATTTTGAAATCGCTTAATATGTCCACATAAAGTCGATAATTCAACAATTGTGCCCTTTGTGTTTGGTCGATAAACACATACGGGTATACTTGGCACGAATATGTGTCTCTTTCTGCTGCATTGTACGCCTCTTTTAAACCAAAAGCTGTTGCAATACGACGGTTCAAACTAGCATCTGCACAATTACGAAACAATCCCACATAATTACAACTGTTTCTAATATCGCGCGAATGCTTTCCTTGCAAAAAATAATTTTGAGTTACCAAAATGACCGATATGCTTTTTTTCCCCGATATCACTTTGAAAAGCTGACTTATAAGATCGCTTTTTACAGCAGTATCGGCTTGATCGTCAATAATAAGTAACGAATTAACGGGCATCGATAAAATATCTTCCTTTTTTGGGAAACCAGGCTCGTACGAAACAGGGGTGGTTGTGTAATTATGATATTCAACAGGACTTTCTTCAAGATAAGTTGGATAGAAATATTTAATGAAAGAAAACATATCACCCAGAAGTTTTTCTTGATTTTTAATAATTTCTCCAATTAAGTAGGTTTTTCCAGATTGACTCGAGCCTGAAAATATTGCTCTGATTGGTTTTGAAAATTTAAAATATTCCATTTGTACTATTTCTCTCGTCAAAGGCATCTTTACTTATACTAAGAAAGAGCGTTACAAATGTCCTTAGTTGTAAGAAAAACGCCTACACTACACAAAAATCTGCCAAATAAAACATAGAAAGTGCTATATTGAAAAGATAGTCTAGCTTTTTAACTAAAATATTTGTTGGCAATAAATTAGTAATCTACATTTGATATTATACAATATGTTATGTAAAATTTCACGTTTTTAAGCCAGTTGGACCAATCAGAGGCCATGGATTAGGCTCAAACTTTTTTTTCTCAATAAATTAGTAATCTAAATTTGATATTATACGGTATGTTTTTTTTTTAAATAATTCATAGCTATAATTTCACGGTTTTTACATTTTTGGGCCATTTGGACCAATCAGAAGCCAGGGATTGGGCCAAAAAAATTCTCCGACCAAAAATTTGTAATCCCCATGTTATAATATACAGTATATTTTTTTTAAATAATTCATAGCTACGTTTTTACGCATTTTACATTTTTGGGCTATTTGGACCAATCAGAGGCCAGGGATTGGGCCAAAAAATTTTTCCGACCAAAAATTTGTAATCCCCATGTTATAATATACAATATATTTTTTTAAATAATTCATAGCTACGTTTTTACGTATTTTATATTTTTGGGCCATTTGGACCAATCAGAGGCCAGAGATTGGACCAAAAAAATTTTCCGACCAAAAATTTGTAATTCCCATGTTATAATATGCAGTATATTTTTTTTTAATAATTCATAGCTACGTTTTTACGCATTTTACATTTTTGGGCCATTTGGACCAATCAGAGGCCAGCGATTGGGCCAAAAAAATTTTCCGACCAAAAATTTGTAATCCCCATGTTATAATATACAGTGTATTTTTTTTAAATAATTCATAGCTACGTTTTTACGCATATTACATTTTTGGGCCATTTAGACCAATCAGAGGCCAGGGATTAGCCCGAAAAATTTTTTTGACAAAAAATTCCTTATGCCCCCTTCAGTCCCTACCCGACCCTGTTTTCCGAAAATTCATAACCCTTAAATTACTCGATATAATATTTGTATATATTATGTATACTATCATTCAAGGATTTTGCTAGGTTGTAAGAATTCTTCCAATTTTTTTCTTCCAAATTCTAGAAATCCGACAATTCTGGTATTTTGGGACAATTTTGTAAAAAAATGATAGCGTCAAAAATATTTATTTTTATGCATTATATATGCATTTTTGTCCGTAGAATCGTTTAAAATAGTTTATAAATGCGTAATTATGAGGATACTATTACTATTGTGTTCCCTACTATTGCCTATTGTGGTCCCTGTTGAGACGTGACACTCGGAAACGATTTAAGCAAATAAAAGATAGATTTATTACCCATCGTTTTTTCCTATCCTTCATGTTTGCTGATTTTGGTGCGCATATTATACTACTTACATGTATAATACAATTTATGTATTTGCCCAAAGCAGATGTACTCTAACATTTCATGGCAACGATTCCTGCGCCGTTATGTAACCACCCGTTTTGGTAACATAATTATGTTGTGTTACCACTTTTTGGGATTTAATGAACTTCGATTTCCAATTATTAAACCAAATGCCCTACCCCAAACATACTGGCGCAGGTCGTCTAGTCTGGTATATTCCATGTTCCATAATTCCCAATTGTACCCCCCAATGGTACTAAAAAGTCTGGTTCTACTCATAACCGATAGTCTTTATTGTGATTTTGTTATTGTAATGCACGTTGAAAATCATTGTACTCAGAAATAAGATTTTCGATTCTGGCTCTGTCATTTTCATT
>SCLG01001039.1:0-18802 GCA_004367875.1 Oikopleura albicans
ATAAAAAAAAAAAAATAATATTAGGAAAAATCATACAACCGAACAATTTTTTTTGAAAAAAAAATCAACTAAAAATCTCTCACCTTAGGGACCATCGGCTCCCGTGTAAGATGGGTCCGGAAGCGATTAATGACTTGTCGTTTTAGCTGGACACAAGGACCAGTGTTCATCCCATGTCGTAAAAACGGGATGAGCTTCAACACGTCGACTTCCCCATTGTCACGGAAGAGCTCATCAGGAATCTTCTAAATTTTTTTGAAAAACAAAAATATAACAAAAATCGACAATGACTATCCAATTGTCGTCAATACGTTTTTTTCAAACTATCGGGTTAAAATTATTCATTCGAAAATTTCGACCCGAAGTCTCTCCTTTTTCCAAAAAAGATCTTGTAGCTTCAAAAAAAAAAAGAAATGAATAAAAAAATGTTTCAAAAATTTCGTTTCGTTTTTTTTTCTCAAAAAAAATAAAATATGATAACACAAGACTCTTTTCTATCAAACATGAACTTTTCCCACAAAGGTTCTTTTTCACAAAAAAACGAAAAGTTTTTTCACTCAGCCATAATTTGAAGAAAAAAAGAGATAAAGAAAGCGAAATTTACTGTATCCTATCTAGTAACGCCTGAACACACCTCACTTAATTTATAATGTCACCGGAATAATTCAATTTTTTATGTATAAAATAATTTGACACTTACCGACTGGCTTTTCGATCCCCGGTAAACAGGTCGATTTGAACCCCAGCTCCGCTCGTAAGGACGGTCACGAAATATTATCCCCTCCAGCGATACACGCGAGATAAATATCTCGTAACCATTTATGACATGTTCCGTTACGCGCTCCATTTCCGACATTTCGTGTAAACGAGAAAAAATGGTCGGATATTTGAATTGACCAAAAACATCATCTTGTGGTAATTGAGACCCTTCAAAACGTTCGGTCCCAAACCGGTTTTGGTCGCGGTCCAACAAGTGACCTTGAAAAACGGAGCGCCGTAACATCCCCATGTTCATTTCGCGCGCCAGGAGGGGATGGGTCATCATCGGATCGCCCACATAATCGGCCTGAAATAATAAAATATTATTATTACATAAAAAATTGAACTATTAAAAATCAAATTTCTTAACTAAAAATAAAAAAATATATATAATAATTTCGATCTATCCTGTTTTTAGAAAAAACGGTATGTCTAAAATAACGAATGACGAAGAGAAGTTACTTCTCAATGACGACGTGGTCATGACAGACAAGTCGGACCCCAGTCCATCAACGGCCACCCCTGGCCTTTCCGGCCTGAACCTGAATGGTAACGACGAGGAAGCCCAGACGCTTAAATTTGGGCCAAAACCCCTCTCGGACGACGAACTCGATGAATCGGGCCCACCGGGCTACTCTGATTCTGACAACGAGTCAGTCGACGGCGATAAGACGCCAGAAAACGAAGGTAAATTCCTCTTCCCTTTTTTTTCAAAAAAAAAACTGAAATGAAAAAAAATGAATAATAAAATCCTCAAGTTTTTAGGAAAAAATAATATATAGTATACAGCTTTTCTTAGCTCAAATCACCGCTTAGCCAATTACAAGGCTAGAATCGCGTCACCTGACCACTCTCCGCCAATGGCGAACGAGAATTTCACCGGTCGCTAAGAAAAGGGGTAGTTTCGGAATTCAAGTTTTTACAAAAAAAAAAAACAATAGAGAAAAATCAGTCAACGAGATACATTTTTCTTTCTTGAAATTTGAATAAATGAAAAAAATAAATAATAAAAATCAAAAAAAAAAGAGAAATAAATAAAAATATTTTTCAGTTTCAACCATCTCAAAGATGGTTAAAAAGCTGTCCCCAACCGACAAGCGAAGCATTTTCGCGGTTGTCGGCCTGGAAATGGGACTTTCGGTTTTCGAACAAAAATCGTTCACTTTCAAGTTCGGCTCAAACAAACTAACAAATCGAGCCCAAAACGGGGACTTCTTGTTCGATTCACTTTTCCAAACCGCAGCCCGAGCGCCAACCGCTTTTGAATTTCGACACGCATCCTGGATCCGTCCAGAACGCACAATGTCACCCCTGGCTACAAACGCCGAGGATGACAAAGCCGAAAACGCCCGAGCGCGAAAAGTGAAACGCCAGCGAAACACCAGCGCTAGCGACAACTCAGAGGACCCGACCCCGAAAATGGACGATTTTTATAAAGAATATAAGGGCATGCGCCCTTACGAATACAAGCGATCGCTCGTAACCTCGGACATGACAGTCGGAATTTTACAAAAAAATTAATTTCGAAAAAAAAAGTAATAAAAGGAATAATAATAATTGGAACATTTTTTTAATAATAATAAGAAATTAAAACATTTGTTCAAAAAAAAAAACGAAAATGAATTAAAGAATTAGGTTAACAATTCTTTTTCTCAGAAACCCTACAGTATATAATAATATATTCAATATATAAATACATAACAACAGAAACAGATTACTATTATAAAAATTCCACATTTAGCCCACCGCGCGCTATATTTTCTTTTCCAATCTGGTGGAAAAATGTACAATGGGTTCAACACAGTGGACTACAAAACCAGCGCACAGGTCATGTGCCGCTGTGCCGATTTAGTCCGCGCGGGCAGCGAACACCGAGTACCGAGCCCATACGGTAGCTACAAGCTGTACTCAATGTTATGTTACATTGTGGAACTTATGAAATCACAAAGTACCACAAACAAGTACTACTGTGACTTCCAGGTTAGAACTTAATATTTTTTGTTATAACTCATTGTTTCACGACAAATTCGTGAATAAATAACAAAAACAAATAATTTTACTAACCGGTCCAGCGGCCCGCCATTGATCTACCAAGTCTCGTATGGGCGCCATATCTTCTCGCCCAGCCTCCGCCTCTTCCTCCAGATACACCATCTATGAAATTATAATTAAATCTTTATAAAAAAATAATAATAATGACAACAAATAAATTATATAAAAAAACTATATAAAAAAAATATATTAGAGTGGTGGAATTCAAAATCATTTTTTGTTCAAAAAAAAAAATGATGAAAATATTATTTACTTCCAGGGTATTCAGCGAACAGTCGGTATCTGACCACAAAAACGACCCATTTTCATAGTCGGTCTCGATTTCGGGCAAAGTCGCCCCAGACTCAGACGACCCGGCTTCGGTTCGGGAGAATTGGCTATAGGAGATATGGGGACCATATGAACCGCTGGATTCACCATCACTTGTATCCCAATAAGGATAGGAACTCCAGTTTACGACAACCGGTTCATTTTGAACAAGCCCTGATCCCGAATTGTCAGATTCTGTAAAGGGTTCATAATCCGAACTATCGGAACTTTCGGCTAATTCAAAATCTGGAATATCAGGGATACCATAGCTAGTTCGTGTGGAACTGGTCGCCCACACATATACCACCATTTTTGGTTACTTTTTGAGTACTTTTTGAGTATTTTTTTCCAACGATTTAACACTTTTCTAAAAAAAAAAAGAAAATGAAATGAAAAAAATATATAAGAAAAAGAAAAAACAATAACCGTCAGAAAGTATCTGGCCCATTCTAACCGAAATGAAAAAATAGAGACCATAATTCACTCCAACAAAGCTCTGTTGTACAGAAAAATTGATAAAATTATTTTAACAAAAATGAATCCCCAGTTAACCACTATAACCATGTAAAAATGAGACACAAAGAAATTTATTGTTTGAAGCCTTATGTGTTCATAAATATAATGTAATGAGAGGTTAACACGGATAGTTTAGACCATAGAATTTTGTAAGAGTCAAAATCGACTCTAGTATAAAATAATATATAATAATAAAATTTTTGAAATAAAAATTTTTCAACATTCATCAAAAAAAAAAACACAGAAAAAAGATATATAATGTATTATTTTAATCGCTTCTTTCGATTCCTTTTTTTTGAAAAACTCAATAAAAAAACCCTAAAAACACTACCATAAGAACGTGACACTTTTTGACAAACAATTTTAAGAACGAGACACTTTTTGAATAAAATCTTAGGAACGTGACACCTTTTTGTCAATTTTTTTTTTTTCAAAAAAAAAGAAATAAAACGAAACAAATTTTAAGGTCATTTCCAACCCATCAACAGCGTCATTCGACATAAAATGTAGAATGAAATGTGAACCACCCTTAGCCGAGCTGTTGGAAAGTAATTTGTTCCTCGACACTACTGAGGTCATTTCCGCCCTCCAGGAGCGACGAATCGCCCAGGAACCAATTACACCGGCTACCCCCTCGGGAAGCCCTAAACCGAAACCCGCCGCGGACATCCAGTATGGCCTTAACACCCAAAGGCGAAAGGTCCTTGAACTCGCCATCCTACACGAAAACTCGTGTTTCGGACCAACCTTGACGGAAGAAAACCTACCGGTTTTATCAAAAATCTCCTCCGACGGATCGGTGACGTCCTTTTCATATGACGAGTCCCTGGATGAAGCGGTCATTGTTGAAAACCCGCGATGGCAATCACGCTTCCGGGTTATTCCACTCAAGTACGTGAGAAAATTATTATAATAAAAAAAAAATAAATAAACAAATAATGAATAATAATCCCGAAAAAATTAATAAGTTAAGTCTCATTCCATCTATTTTCAAAAAACTCAAACGGTACAAAATGATATTATAACATGTTATAAAATTACATTATGTTATAGTGTGGCCTTTTCCCGCTATTTTTTTTTCTTTTCGAAAAATTAAATTTTTTTCTCGAGAAAATTCGCCATGACGGCTCCTCTCTCAAAAAGAAAAATAAAATAATAAATGATGTACAGTCAATCTCTATTTTTAACAAAAAAATCTCTACACCAGGATAAGATGTCTTCGTAAAAATCTCTCAAAAAAAAAAAAATCTCTATAACCAATCTTGTTCATCACATATTTCGACATTATTTTTTAACTCTCAAGCGAAAAACAATTTTTTTTGTTCAAAAAAAAAAATAAATAAATAATAATGAAAAATATATATGTCCACTCAGCGAGACAGCCTAACTCAAAATGAGCCAAAAAAATATAAGCCCACACTAGAACACTACGCCGAATATTCACGATAACTCACATTTCTTTCGTTAAATAGGTTCTATCCAACAATTTATCACACTATCTCGTGTAACACCCTTTTTACCACGAAAGCCCCTAATTACAGTAAATTAAAAATAATTACGAAATAAGCTTTCGAAAAAGACCAAATAACATATATTTTAGCGAACCTGAAGTGACCTACGCCTTGGACCCATCCCAGGTCAACTACCACCAGGTCTATAACAGCAAGACAATTGCTGACGCCCTGGACCGCCGCAGCCAGGGATCGTCCCAAGACCTAAGCCCGGTCTTCCAAGACCGCGACTTTCCCCAAGCACAACGGACACCCTACTACCCTAGCCGCCAACAACAACGACAACGCTTTGAACCCCGCGGGCAGGAAGTGTTCCAATACCCACCTTCACCCAGAACCCCACAAGAAAACCGACGCGAAGACCGACGACCTTCGGATACGTCCTCCCGAAAATCATCTTTCCTTCAAGGCCTGATCAATGACTCACGTCGATAAGGCCTCAAAAAATATAAGGCTTTACACTTAGCGTTTTTTTTTAAGAATATACATTTTGTAGCTTTTTACTTACAATCCCCAGAATATACATTTTGTAGCTTTTTCAATTTTTTGTTATTTTTCAAAAAAAAAAATAATAAAAAAAATAATAATATCCACCACTCTACTTGAGTATTTTTTTCCACCACTCTCATCTTTTACCACTTTTGGACCATTTTTTTTTCAAAAAAATAATACAAAAAGCTTTTCTCACCATTAAATGAAGACTGTGTACTGGTGGCGGCCGGAAAAAATGTTCCATAGGATTGTTATCGTCACCCGCATCAGACGACACCAGTTCCGCCATTTTTTTTCCAACAAACTCAAACTAAAACAAAAATTATTTTTTCTCAAAAAAATATATATATAAACATTTCGGGTATAAAACCTTTTCCCCAAAAAAGAAAAGATAGGTATCAAACAGAAAAGTTCTCTCTCATTTTTTTCCCAAAAAAAAAAGAAAAACAAAAAAAAAATCAAAAAAAAATATATGAAGACTAAGATCATGGCTGATTTAATGTCAAAAAAAAAAAACTATAATTTTTTTCCCTTAAAAACCTGAACCAATCAGCTTTCTCCTTTTTGACCTGGTGATATTTAGATATCCTAGTATACTAGAAAATTAATACGTTTCACTCAAAACCCACAATAAACTCAGTACACTTTAAAAAGTCACTTATTGATTTTCTACTTCAAAATTTCCATTTTTGAAGTATATAAAAAATATACCATTAGACACGCGCTAAATTCGCCCTGAGGCCGGCGCGAGTCATTTTTTCTGGGGGAACGTTTAGTACAGGTATATTATACTATACGCTCGAATATATTTTTGAACCAATCAAAATCAAATAACAAAAGGGGAAGTACCAATTAAGAAATATGTTACCAAACATATTAGGTCACGTGACATGGCCTGATTTATAAGGTCGCGTACAGCCAGTTCACGTTTCATTCAACCCGGGAAAAGGGTCAAGTGAGCTGGTAAGAAAGAATGGGGGGATTAACTAGAGAAAAGGATAAGTATATTTTAATATTTTATTTTAGGGTTTCAACTCACCTGAACCAGAGCTCAGATCAATTCTCAACCCCGCGAAACGTCCACGGCAGGCGACGGGCGAGGCGATTCGAAGACACCGCTGTATTTCTTCTGTCGCTAACTATCCGCCTCAGTTCGCCCCGTTGATAAAAATAAAACAAATTAAAAAACAACTTATATAAGGTCGCGAGGCCTTATAGCCAAGTGGTATAGCTCAGACCGGTCTCTAGGGTTTAGGAACTGGTATAAGGTCTAGGAATAAAAACAGACCGGAGCGATACCACTTCTGTTGTCTTACCTTATTTCGCGTTGTGACCGATCGGTTCGGGGAAACGGGAAATCAACCTGAAAATATTAGGTTTTAGTAGATATAAAAACGTGGTGACTGAAGTGTTCTTATCAGAACTCACACGCCCATTTTGTAGATACTAAGCCCTTCTATTTTAAATTGTGATATTTTCCATTTTTTTTCTAAAAGTCTAGTTGAAATAAAATCGACTGGATTCAAAAAAAAAAACCAAATAAAAACAAAAAAAGTCCTGCAGAAGGACTCTATTAGTTTATACAATTTCCGTTTAATATTTTAAAACGGAAATCTCTCCTTTTCCGGGCAAGTTTGCCAAAAAAAAAGTTGAAACCCACCACTTGACAGAAAATGGCTTCGACCAGCCAAGGAAAATTGGCTAGCGCCCTCCCGTCAACACGGGATGGCCAGGCTTCTATATTGGCCTATAAACAAACAATATTCCCTTTGGACCCTAACCTTATTCATAAGGGCCAGGATCGGGTACTACAAAATTGGCTGATACATATGAAAAAAACGGCCAATGAACTAGCTAAGAAAGCCCAGGACCCTTATGATGAGAAATTCACGTTCACAAAGTTAGGATGGATGTGGGGAGTTAATCGCGAAGCGACCTCTCCAAATGAAGCCTATTTAAGGGACGAAAATGATAAATGGGGTATTCCGGACTCGGCTACCCAATTTGAGGAATGGGTCGAGAAAGGCTTTTATAAATCAAGCCTACTCGACAATATTGATAAGTTAGAGGACCCGTCAGACAAAGTAAAAAAGCTCTGTGTAATTACAGGGAAAGATCCGAACACAGGGGAACCAGTTTTGGATTTTACCGCTGAGGTGGTGAATAAAAAAATATGTTCCGCGGTGTTGGGATCGGAAACACCAATTTACACGCCAGCCACCCTTTTTACAGTTAACCGGGTAGCCGCCCTGCGGGATTGTCTCCGGGCGGGCTATGAGTTATTTTTCGAAATGACCCCGGACACCTGTTCATGGCGGGATAGTTTCGAAAACGGATCAATACAAAATTTTTCTCAATATGGTGGCTTGATCATGGGTATCCAAGAAATAAGTCGGGTTAAACCCGACCTTCGAACAGTACGAAGCCTCGTTAACGGTATTTTCGAGGTTAAAAATACACGAATACACTCTCAGGTGTCGGCCCTCAATGAAACCTTTAAAAAATACTTTCGCTCCGACTGGTATCAAATGAACCTTTCGGAAAATAAGTGTTTTCCACTAACCTTTAACGGCCCAGATCGTTATTCCCCGTTCATGAATTTCCTCGCTATAATGATCGCCACCAATAATTTGACCAATGAAGAATGGAATACCCTTCTTTTCTCCTTTGGCCAACTTATTGGTGTGACGGTCGAAAATATTTCAATTGAGAATATTTTATTGAACAAGGAAACTTTCTATAAGTTAATTGACGAGAAACGCCAGGCCACATCGCTTTTTGACACCACCGAGTGGTGGGCAGCGTTTACGGATAATAAAAACAATGTGGCCCGAAAATACCACGATATTATCGGAAACCACTTGAAAAACCACCAACGCTCCCTACCCTTCTCTACACCAGCTACCCCCACAATACAACGTGGTTACAACCAGGTGGCCACAGAAGATAGTTCCAACAATCCATCTGAAGAGGAGTTCACCATACAATTTTGTGAGGTGAACACCGCTCCAGATGGAGTGTTGGACTATGAATACAATTTGTTGAACAATAATCGTTCTCGATGGTCACGTGGGAAAAATAAGAGGCGCTATAACACGCGTATGAACACGCTTAGACGTCAAATGAATACCAGACGTGACCTCCGAAAACAACAACAACAACAGCGCCCCCCCCAACGCCCGCCGCCACGACCCCAGGGTGTTCGAGCTCGTGCTCAACCCCGCCAAGCGGGTAGACAAGCAACAGCGCGCCCTGCGGGCCGCGGCCGCCAATTCTACGCGAACGGCACATACAGCGGGGGCGCCCCAGGCCCTCATCGGGACTATCGCGCCACCGATAACCCTGGTTACGAAACCGATTTTGATCCGACAACATTCGACCCTCAAGTTACTGATAACCCAGACGGTCAAGAATTTAACGCCTACGATACAAATTATGGCGAGTACAATGTCGACCAATACGGTGATGAACCACAATACGGTAAGTCCACTCTTCAGAATTATATATATAACGAATCTTTAAAAAAAAATCATGAACATGTTCAAAACTTACCTTCACTTTTCAGAATGAAAGACGCGAAAACGAACACCAACACGAACACCGAAGAAACTTTTTCGTTCTGTTCTGTAACTTTCGACGCTGTCAACCAATCCTATAATAAACTTAACTCGAAAAATCTTACAAACAAGAGCCCAGTTATCATTGGACAATTGGGCTCGGTTTCTATTTTTACTGTTGTTGATACAGGAGCTGATACTAGTTTAGTTCACCAAGATCTCCTTCAATATATTCCAGAAAATGACATTACATGGGGTCACCCAAGTTTGGTCCCAAAAACGGCCAAAAGCTGTACAGGCGGCTCAATCACTTTGTTATCAAGACCAGTTTCTTTTAAATTACGATTCAAAAATTTTGTTATAAATTTTCAAGACGCGATGGTTTTTTCTAATAAAGGAGCGAACATTTACCAAATTTTATTAGGTGAATCAGACCTTTTATTAAACCATTTTAGTTTGTTTGAAGAAAATGGTAAACCTAATCTATTTTTGAACAAACAGTTCGTCCCTCTTTTTTCAAAACAAGACGTTCAATCCTTCAGATCGTTAGATATTTCATCAAAAAATGGACCCTTTATCGATAAATTATTAAAAGAAGACAAAGAACCTCAGTTCGACTTTTGTGAAAAAAGCTCTGAGGGCGTCTATATAACATTTGACCCGGACCCTATGGATTCAGAGTTATATTCCAGGGGACGCTCATGTAAACAACCTCTAAAAATTCGCCGAAAAATACGCCGAAACCTCTCTACAGACGCTTTGTGTGGAGAGGTCCCTGATCATACCTTTTTTGACGACGAAAAGGAGTACCCAGCGGTTTTTCCGCTTCATAAGGAATCCACCTCGGATACTAACCCAAACCGTGATACATTTTCGGATATAATGGATTTAAATCCAGAAAGTCAACCCTTATGGAACCGAAAAATCGAGGGTATCCTCAAAACAGCTAAAAATACATTTACAATTGACCAAATCAAATTTGACCCAGACGGAAATTTTTCTGAAACAGTCCCAGACTCCGAACTCGACATTTTTAATGATTGTAAAAAAATAATAAATAAATTTCCCCGAGTTTTTCGAAAAGACATCGGTTTATGTAATAAATTTGTCGTTCGTGGAAAAATATACGGCGAATTGTGTAAAAACACCGTCCGAAATTATTATTCGTCACTTGATAGAAAGATTTTAGACGCTCTTATTTTAAAACTGGACACGGAGATCGCGTTAGGCGTTCTAGAACCTTTAGATGAAAGTTATGTCAAAAACCTACTTCCGGTGTTCGCGGTTGGAAAAAAGGACGCGGACACCGGTAAAACGGTGATTAATAAAGGCCAAATTCGGATTGTCGCGAACTGCGCGCTTTCTGTTAATGGCGCCACTGTTTATAAGGCCCGCCAAACTGACGATTTGGCGGACGTTATAAAAACGATCACCCCTTACACGCGTAACGGCTACGTAGCGTGTTTTGATTTAACACAAAGCTTCTACGCTTTCGCCATTGAAGAGTCACTAAGAAATTATTTTTGTGTACAACACCCTACAAAAGGGATTTTTCGATACGCGAGGATGCCACAAGGCTGGATTCAAAGCCCAAGTGCTTTGAAGGAATTCCTTGATGACATCCTCTACAAGTATCGAGATCACCCTGAATACGGTCTCCGCCGATACATGGACGATATTTATATATACAGTAACACACGATCAGGTTTCCTTACAATTTTACACCATTTATTAAATACTTTAAATCATCATAACTTACGAGTAAACGGAAAAAAAGTTCAAATCCTGGGACGCTCCTTTTCAATTTTGGGCCGCCAAATTTCACATGGTACAATTGGGCCCAACCCCCATATAATTGAAAACTTGAACTCCCTACAAACAGATGATATTAAAACCGTCAAACATTTACGTGGAGCTTTAGGCCTTTTTTCTTACATCGCGGAATTTTGTCCCAATAGTAGTAAACTACTACACCCACTTCGTGAGATGACCGCGGGCGAACAGAGCGCCACTGTACTCCAGTGGTCGCCTGAAAATCGCGCGGCTTTCAAAAACGCTGTTTCCGCTATGAATCATTTAATAAGAAAAAAACCAGTTATTTATGACCGTGGATTCCTCTTATCACGGTACTTCAGCTTGTCTTTTCCAAGAAATGAATAAAAAACGTAATATAATTTACCTGTTTTCCAAACGCCGAACAACATCAATGAATAAGTTCTCCCCGGCCTCATGTCTCTTGGAGCTCCAAGGTATCGCCGCCGCGTTGATTTACTTCCATTCCTTAATAAATAATAGCGCTCAAATGGTTACAATCCGAACAGATAGTAAATCTATTGAACTATTATACCAAAAACTTCGAAAGGAAGGTATACCTTCAAACGGAAATTTACAGATTAATAAATTATTCGGAAAAATGATGTGTCAAAAATTCCGAATAATTTATGTCCCTGGGAGACAGCTACCGGAAATTGACTTCCTATCGCGCTTTGTTCCGACATTAGAGTCCCTACCGGAATGTTCCGGCAGCTGTTCCGTTTGTAAGGCGGTCGATGTAAACGGGGATTCTTTTCAAAACACCGAATTTGTCCGCCGTTTAAATACTATTACTGAAGAAATGAATGTATTAAATAAAGGCTTAATACCTAATTTAACCCCTAAAGTCCAACCTGACTGTTTTTCTGATTTTTTTTATGACATAAAAGGCGACCCGTCTGAGTTTCGCCAAACAGACATTATTCATACAAAAAATCCTGGACTACAGTATGAGAACACTAGGTTGGGATTTATGGATCCCGAAACATCATTTCGAAATTTTTTTCAATATGAATCCGACTCCGCTTATCGGATTCAGACTCGAAGTTCAGTTAAAAATAATGACGAGAAAAAGTTCACCGAATTCACTCTAATCGAATTACGCCAAGACTTCCAAAAATTACGAATGTGGCAAGCCACGTCCAAAAATATGACCCACGCTCGAAAAATAATGATAAATCGCGAAAAAGGCCTCCTGGTGGAAGCACCTAAAGCTAAACCAAGACCAGGAGCGCCCCCAGAAACAACAGTCGCGCGAATGGTACGCGACTACATATTGGACGATAAAGGAGTTATTGTTCACCGAAAGTTAGGAAAAATTAAAATGGGTCATACGGATATAGTGGTTTTACCCAACAATTTTGTTAAAACGATAGCGGAAGCTTCCCATAATTCGATCGGACATAATTCTATAAATCAACTCGCTCTCGCGGCGGAACAAAATTTTAAATTACCAGGTCTCCGCCAAGCTTGTCAGGCTATCGTCAATACTTGTCCCGGCTGTCTTTCTTTCCTCCGCTCTCCGAAAATATTCCGCCCATTGAAAGAAATCCCAGTACCTGAATATATTTCACAAGTTATACTTATTGACGAACTACATCATTTTAAAACTCCAACAAACTTGGATCAAAACCCATCAGGTAAATATCGATGGATATTCGCCACGGAAGCCCTTTCGCGATATTCACGACTCTACCCTATCCCAGGGGATAACATAAACACCCAAAAACTTGTCAAAATTTGTCACCTTATCCGTCACGATTTCGGACAACGTGTTTTAGACTCACAAACAATTCAATTCCGTTGTGATAACACAAACGTACACCAGAGTACAGGTAAAGATGAATCTTTAGTCCAAGCTGGTATAAATTTAGAAATACATCTGTCAACCACAAAATCCAAAAACAATTTAGCCGAATTAGACGGCCGTTGTAACAAAATTAACGACTTTATAAAGGAAGGCCTTTTAAAAGGACTTTCACGAGAACAAATAGCTTTTTCAGCGACAAAAAAATATAATAATACACGGGGAGCTGAAGGGTTAACCCCTTCGGAAATATTTTTCTCAACCACACAATTCGGAAACAAACAGTTTTTGGTGAATATTGGAAAATTACGCGATAAAATACAGAAATGTCGCGCCATGGCGCGCGCGTCCCGCGAAAAAAGACTTTTAGAAAAACCCAACAGACCACCCCTTAATCTATACCCGTTCTCTCCAGGTTTAAACTATGGGCTTACCCCAAATTCTTCCCCGTTAAAAACGGGTGACCTTATAACCATCGATGAAAAACGCGAAAAAAATAATCGACGAATATTATATAAAATCATTCCTTCTTCTAATTTCGTTTCGGGAATAGATTGGGACAACCAGTTAATCTTCACGGAAAAAGTAGGAGTAAAAAAAATAAAAGATTATGTTTTTCACTTCTCAGCAATCGCGTCTGTATTAGACGGACGCCGACATTTTAACCTTTTTTCTCTACGCTCACTCCCTTCATATAGTAAAAAAAATCCAGAAAAATCACAACCACCGACAAAACAAAATAAGTTTATGTCCCGACAAGGCCCTATTCGTTGGGAAATACCTACTTTTTACCCAGTTAAAAATATGAAACCTAATTATGAAAATAAAAAAGCTCAAATGTTTCAACCCCTTAGCGTCCAAAGCCATCCTACTCCTAACCCTCAAACTCCTTGGGGGCCAATGACGTCCCTCTTAACAATCGGTGAAACATCCATTTTTGAACCAAATTCCCCTAACACTCCTTATGAACCAATTTTGTCAGAAGATGAATATTTTCAGAATACCAAAAGAGACACATTAGGTTTAACATGGGATGAAACAGTCCCCTCTTTACACTCCAGCGATTTTAGTGACTCCGACAATAATACTGTCGAACAAGAAAAAAAACCGGTCGACAAAAATACTGATCTCGACAAAAACATTTTAGTAGACCCTCGAAATAGTGTAATAGACCGTTTACTAATTAACGACCCCAAAATAATAATAAAAAATACTCAAAGGGGTCGGCCAGTAAATCGGGATTCAGCTTTAACCCCAAGGAGCCGGGCCCGTTCTACAGAAACAAAACAAGAAAGACAAAAAGTAGAACGAAAAGAACGGCTTAACCGAAGAAGGGAACATCAAAAATCAATAAAACAAGAAAACAGATTTAGGGACTTATTAGACCATCATAAAAAATTGAGACCGGAAACGGAGCCGCTTCAATCGTCCCCAAAAAGGGTACGAGGTGAAACCACTCTTGACACAATTAGGGCCCCTATGATTCTCTCACCTTTTCAAAACCGCCTAGAGCGTAGACGTTCAAGCCTTAGTA
The DNA here is from genome assembly GCA_004367875.1 of Oikopleura albicans. Classification (NCBI taxonomy): domain Eukaryota; kingdom Metazoa; phylum Chordata; class Appendicularia; order Copelata; family Oikopleuridae; genus Oikopleura; species Oikopleura albicans. The sequence goes on from SCLG01001039.1 coordinate 14,350, forward strand.
GGCTAGAACGGTTGAACATACTTCCACCCGTCGACTCAGATCGACAGGTCCCGACCGACGAATACGTCGAACCAGACACCATCGGAAGTATTGTAGGCGGCGCCGACCAAGGCCCCGACTCTACTTTCGAACAACCTACTTTCGAGTCTATCTAGAAAAAAATAATAAACCGCCTCGAAAGCTCTTTTTCAGAATGACTAAAAGTCAGTCTTTTACTTATTTTCGCTGACAATGAAAAGAAAAATGAGAAAGTTTTTTTTCAAATAAATGTTTATTTCCAAAAAATAATGAACACTCTCACCAATGAATGAAGAATGAACTTGAAAAATAATACACGTTCGGTAGCGTATACAGAAGTGATAGGACAAGGCAGCGCGGTAGCTGAAGAAAAAATTCTTTTCTCGAACCTTATCCAGAGCTATAAGGTCGACTCAATGTTTAGATAATAAATGAAGAAAAAGGATTAACTGGGAAGGCCAGGTAAAAAAAAATACATGTGAAACAATGTTAAGGAGACAAACTTATAAGGCATTATAAGCTTCTCCTTTAAAGAAGAAAAATCTGGCCTGAAAAAAGAAAAAAAAAAGAAGAAGAAAAAAAAACACAGCTCAAAAATGATTTTTTTTGGATTGAAATTCCAAAAAAAAAAAACAAAATGTCAAAAAAGTTATTTCGTCAAAAAATTATTTCGTCAAAATATACGTCGAAAAAGTACTTTGTGAAATCTTCACGTGTTTTATCCAAGAAAAATGGTTGTTCTTATTTATTTATCTATTTAACCACTACTATTTTTTTTAACGAACCAAGCCAAAAACTTGAAAAAAAAAAAATAATAATAATAATAATAATAATAATAATAATAATAATAACAACAACAATAACAATAAGGTGAAGTCTAAACTCAAGGGGAATGTTCAGTTGTGAAAGAGGTAGACTTTTTGGAAATTTTCAAAGATTCTTTTATCTTTGAACAAACTTCTCGAAATCATCGTTGGCCCAGTTCAATCGGAATCCAACATCCAAGCCAACTCATCATCTGAGTTCAACGCTCCGTAGAACACCGCGTCATATGGAAAATCCTAAATTGACGATTAGACCATAATAAATTTAGAAAGTTAATGATGAACGTTTTTTTTCTTTAAACAAAAATAAACATAAAAATCATACACATCAGATGAAAAAATTCATCACAACTACCCAAAAAGTGTCCATTTTTCATATATCAAAAAAAAAATAATCCTAAATACAAAAACATCTAATAAAAACTTTTATCTACCTCTCGTTCGTAATACTCTCGGAGAGTTTTGATATTCTCCCGAACATTCCGTCCATCTCGAAGCCGCCACTCTTCCTTTATCTTTCGATACAATCTGGGACCCACCAGAAACGCGACACCGTTGACAGGAATATATCCTCTGTCCAAAACATCCAAGTTTACGCTCCATTCCCTTTCCTCTCCATGATCATGTCCGCGGCGTTGAATAACGCCTCGCCTTCGATTAATCTCCAAACATAAAATGTGAAGCGCCACAAAAAATCTTCCACCACACGTTCGACCCATTCCAACCAAAATCGCTTCGAAATAAGCCATGGCCGCTTCACCCCATCTAGCTAGGAAGTTCCGCCACTCATCCCGGCTTATGGTGACGCCACCGGATCCACTTCCATAATACTGTACCAACATCAAAAGGGAGGCCGCTTTTTCGGGTGTGACATCGGTCCCGATATGTACCCACACAGCGTTTTCTAAATTTTTTTTTAAGTTTTGAAATAAAATATAGAACAAAACCAAATGATGAAATATTACGAAAAATCTCGGTTTAAACAATAAGAAAAAAGTAAGATGAATAAAAAAGTTCACCGGTCGTGTGCGCATTGGCGCGACACATATCATCTAGGGCTACGGCGCGTACCGTGGCGAGTTCGAACCCGTCTAACGGCGCTCGTTTATTTAGACTGTCGAGTATTCGTGGCCGGCCCCAACCGTAACATTGGGAAATCATTCGCTCCCTACGAATGAACCGAAAATAAAGGGAAAAAATATTTCCTCTTCAAAGTCGAAGAGGGATTTCAAAGAACTACCTCCGAGAATAAGATATGGCTTCCAACACAAAGAATATATATGACAGGGATTCTGTCCGACAAAGGAAAAACAAAAAAATTTTTTTTTTCTCACTTCTCTTATATAACATTTTTATACATAAGACTGGCTAGACCGTTCTACCAAACCGTTCAAAACTTTGAAAAAAAAAATAAATAATAATAATAAACAAAATACACATATTTAAAACTGATTTTAAGAAATCATTTTTTTTTAATCCTTTGAATTTTTGTACTAAATATAACAAAAAAAAAAGAAAAGCGTTTTTCTTCGAAAAAAATATATAAAATATCATGTATTATATGTACACGACATAATAATAAAAATATTATATTCAAAAAGGACTAAGGGGAACAAAAAAAAAAAAGAAGAGGACGATAATGATTCATTAACCACCAAGCGAACAAAAAGTACCAATTAATACCATATTTCAAGTCACATGACAAAAAAAAAAACGGGGACTAGAAATATTTCTGTCTTTTTGTCATTCCACCACGGAACCAGCTCCAACATGGAGTTTCTCTATTATTTAACAAAAATAATGTTACCACTTTTTGGTTTTTTCCCAGAAATATTAGAGAAATTTACTGACAATTTATCTCCTCAACAGAAACGAATCCTGGACCTTATGGCCACATACCCAATCCTAATGGCGCTTTTATCGACCATGATATTCTTTGGTGTCATACGGTTCTGTTATTGGGGATATATGGTTATTACTAGTACAATCGCCCACTCTATTGAACAACTGATCTCAGGTACGTTTTTTGTTTTCACCTACAGTATTAAGCTTATTTTCCGGTCAATCATTCAGATTTTTGTCCAATCGTTTATTATTTTGGGAAAACTATTTGGTTTTCACAAAATGAAAACCGATATGAACACTGATCAGGGTTTGATTTATGAGCCATCAACAATAGGAAATTTTGACCCGTTTACAGAAACGCTTCATCAATCTATAACTTCCGATTATGATCATGAAGATTTCACAACACGCTTTATTTACGACCTAATTTACAACTATTCCACCCTTATCACTAACAAAATAGTCCTTATGATGGACCAATCAATTGTAGGCCAAAAGCTCGATCTACGGCTTAGAAACTTTCTTATTGAAAATGTTAACTATACCATTTTGGTATACCGAGAAATGGTAGCCTATCAGATAGCCAACCCTACTGACACGGATTTTAACTACCCTAACCAACAAAATTTCCGGGAAACTCAAGAAAATAAAACCGTTAACCCACTCCGGGCCGCGATCAATTTAGTCCAGGGCCTACTTCCGTTTTCAATACGCTCACAACTCTCACACCGAACCGACCATTTTGGTTTTCCGTCCTATAATTATCTTTTCCTATCAAGATCACTAAAAGTTAATTATTTTTCAAAATCACCCCCAACAGGTGTCCAAATGGTCCTGTTGAAATATCATTTCGACATAAGAAGTTTTTTTCTGAGACTTATGGCCACAATCGACCGAGAATTACCTGGACACCCTATCTCGTTTTTACCCTTTCCAATACAAACACGGGTAAACAGTGAGGAATACATTAAATGGACTAAAGATACACCTTTTCACGTTTTCTTTGACAATTTCCTAGAAACAAAACTAAAGAAACAAGCGGATCTAGTTAGCTTTCCCTTTTTGAATATAATACACGCGCTTGGGAGCTTCTCTAGATCACCTTTGGCCTTTACGGATAGCTCAACTTATTTATCAGAATTATGTAATAATATCCCAGCCACAAAAAAACCATGACTGGAACATTAATAAAAACTCTGTTCAAGAGTTAAAATTCTCCCAAGTCTCCCAAATTTCGGATAACAATGACTTTAGCGATGACGAATAATTACATATAAATAGATACTTTTATTTTTTTCCCTTTTTGATTACATATAAATAGATACTTTATTTTTTTCTCAAAAAAATATAATATAGAACGGAGCGATCCGTTTTTTTTATAAAAAAAAAAAACCAAAACAAAACTAGACAACATATTTTTATGATAAATAAGAAAACTCACCTCCACCTCGGGTCGTGAATTGGGTATGCCCATCTGGGTGAAATGAGATAACCTCCCGAATGGCGTTAAAAAGACGCCATTGATCACTTCCACTGAAATCGACGCGGTGCCCCACCAGCGTCTTTATCGCCCCAACCTGGGGTACCGACCGTATGTTGTCTACCACACACCTAACTCCATCATCATCGGGATTTACTCGAACAACAGCCTGTTCCAACACCCGTTGGAACGATACCAAACACGCCTCTACGGCTGACAATCCATAACTAAATTTTTAAAATTTATATATAAAAAAAATAGGAAAATATTATAATTTCAAAAAAAA
>SCLG01001040.1:0-18771 GCA_004367875.1 Oikopleura albicans
TCCTTTTATTTAGATTTTAACTGAAAACGGCTAGCGGGCCCAATTTCGTACCATATTTTTAAAAATGTGTAAAGATAACGGCGCACACAAAAAAATATTTTTGTCGGAGGTCACAGAACAATGCTTATAATATGTTCCAAGTCTACATCCTGGTTTAAATTGTGTTTACTCTCAGAAACAGAGAACGCTTTACAATTTATTTTTTTGTTACGATAACAGCACAACGGTGAAAATCGAGTTCCCATTATGTTCACAAAAAACAATTTGAAAGTAATTTTGTTATGATGTCTAATTTGTACTACGGAACCATTTGTTATCATCACAGAGACCAAAAAAATAAAATACCAATTATGGTGGCTTACTTGGGTACTTTTGGTCCAATTTGAGGCCAAGGGGTTAATAAAAAAAAAGTTTGATATGGATATAACGCACATTTGGCAGCTGACTATCATTCCTTTGTCCGTTTGGCTATAACTAATTTTTTTTGTCTCGTTAGAGGCAGGACGTACATTTTAAAATTGATATTTTCTTGTTTTTACAGACTTCGTATTTTTCGACAAAAATTTAAGAGATCGTCGGCACACGCATAACGAAGAAACAAAAAAATCAAGAGAAATTTTTATCGACTGGATTACGATTTACAGAAGAAAACGTAAAAAGACAATACTGAACTCTGATTGGACAGAAACAAAATATGGACAATGATGAAATAGTCGAAATTGCTCAATTAGAGCAAAATGCAACCAAACCTGTTTCTCGACCAATCGGAACCGAAAATGCGATTATTGGGAGAGCACCGAATTATGCCTTGGGGGAGACCGAGGTGAAAAGTCAAGCCGAAATTAACCACACAAGAGTCTCCTTTTCAACGTACATTTCTGATGACTTAACCCCCGAGAGCCTGAAAGCTTTGATAAAGCCCAGAACCCTACTTACATCCCCCTTTTCTCTATGGTTAATAATGTCACAAAAAGAAAAAGACAAATTTTTGCGCGAAATGGAAATAATAATGACAGATTTTTTGGAATACATTTTTTTGGACCCGGATACATGCAAACAAACATGCTTCCTTGTATCTTTCAAATGCAAGGAACTATACTTCATTGTTTTGCGAAAATTCCCACAATTTATCCATAAAATGAATCTTGAATATAATTTTCTGGATGCAGAAATTTTAAAAATGAAATTATGTATAACTGACTATGAAGAAATGATCACATTGCCGGATGGATCATCAAAAAAACAGCGCATAATCAACATACAATATAATAAAAATGTTGATATGAGCGGATTTTTTTTATATATGAATGAATTCGCTTTTGAATTTAACAATAAGTCATATATGAACTGGCATTCTGTGGCGAAAAATATTTCTAAAAAAGAAAAAGGAGACCCAAGTGCAACATTTCTGACTTCTCCTTTGCCGAAAGTCGACCTGCTGGACAAGCGTTTATTGACAATACATAATTATCGGGGAGAAGGTGTTATGGAATATATGGCACTTTGGCAACAAAAAGATACGGAATTTATCAAGCATTTCAACCGCCGCCAAAAGGGTTACGATATCTCAAACATCGACATCCAAACACGAAATTTTGTCGAAGAACAAATCAAACAATCTGTCCTGGAACCCGCTAAAACGGCCGAAAAATTTAAGAGCCAGTCATCGGGTATCCGCCCAGGAATTAACATGCAGATTTACGACACCAATGAGTCGACAAAACACGTAATCCCTTTTCAACCGGGCAATCAACCGCTCAACATAAAACGTATATCAGAAAGAAAAATGGAACTAAAAAAGCTCACACCGACTCCGGCACCAATGGGGCTCGGCACGAAGAGATTAAATCACATAATGGTCGAGGAAGAGAGCTCAATCGCCGCCCCAATGAAACGTAACGATTATTCCGAGGTCGTGTCTAATTATTCCAAAACGAGTGCCCTACCAAGGCAAACGGCACAAACTGACGATCACGTCAATAACCGCTTTGAACTTGACAAAAATCTACGGCTACTCTGGAACAAATGCTCGGACAAGATTACAAAGCTCAAACATTCCCACACAGTGATCGAACTCCAGGGCATTTTGGAAAAAACGGAAAAACAAGAAGACTTCTTCGAACTTTTTGAAAAAATCAACGATGCCGTTCTTGAAGAAAATATCTCGACTTTTACTTCTCAGAACAAATATAAAAAACGAAGAAAGCAAAATAAAAAGAAAACGCCGACTAACGCCCTAGCGGAGTTCAAAGAAGTCACAAACAGGGAATGCACTCTAATGGGATTAGGAAATTCTGATGAATCATCAGAAGAACTTCCGAACATGGAAAACGAAGAGCCAGCATCGAAGATCCAGACACCAGAAGAGGCAACCCAATCTGGTCGGTTTTCATTTGGTGGAAGTCAAAATATTGAAGAAAAGTCCTATAGCCAAATAAAGGACGTTGAAAATTTCGAAAAACAGAAAGAAGCGACACCTAGAGCGAATAAAAGAAAGAGCATCAACGAAGGCGAACAACGAACAACAAAACGGAGGTCACTTCGCAATTATTCGCAAAACTCGAAAACAACGTCGATGGCTTCACTTTCCGGAAAAGACACAGAAAACGAAAAGGACGAAAAAGAAGAAGACCGTGGCCAAACAAGACCACTCAATGTGGAAATTCTACAAGTCATACAAAGACAAAAGGACTTGCATGAATCTAAAAAAGGGACCCGTCCGACAACTTCAATGGCGACGAACCGACAGCAACGGAAACTACAACGACAACAACAACTACAACAACAATCTCAACAACAACAACAACAACAACTACAACGACGACCGCCACCAAAACAACAACAACAACAACAACAACTACAACAAACAGAAACCCAAATAAACAAACAAAGAAAATTCGAAGAACTCAAAGACCGTTTTAATTTGCAGTGCAAAGACTCAACACAAGAGCAGATAATCTCGCCAACAAAAATTCAAAATCACGATGGACAAAACAAGGTAAACTCATTAAAATTAATCAACAAAAAAATTAAAATAATCAGCTGTTCCGAACTAGAAAAAGACCAAAAAGGGCCACATTTACTTAGCTACCCAATATTAAACCAAATCACTTCACCAGTACATAATTTTTTTTCGTTTTTTCCAAAAAACAAACAAACAGCTTTGAAAAATTGCAATTTATTCACAAGCAATAAATCATGACTACCTACACACTTGTATATTTTTGTATATAATGTAATATTTTCAGTAAACTGCGCTCTCGATAGTACTCAGTTTAAAAAAACTAACAAACAAAACAACTCAAAAAAGGTTACGGGAATCGAAACGAAATTGCTCAACTGTTCAACTTACCTCTTAACAGTTAATCTGATAATGATATTTTGTGAGGAGTCACTCAAAACGGGCTCAACTAACAAAACTAATAAGATTAACTCCCCACAAAATCACATAGTCGGATTTAAACTACTGTTATTTAGTACTGTTCTAGCGACAATTTCTGTAACATTCACTGTACCATCTTTTACTAAACTCAAACCAAACATAAAAAAATCAATTTCAGTTTGCTCATTGGGTTTACTTATAATAATCCCTTTATTGAGCCTACTGTTCAACAGTGGCCTTCATTCATTCGCAAAAATAGCCGGTACTAATGATGACGACTTAGAAGTAGAATCAGAAATAGAAATTCCTAGGGCACTACCAACTATTAATGAAACACCAGAACTAGAATTCGACCCATTTAATGAAACTCCAAAATGGCTATGCGGCAGCCAAGTAGTCAAAAATTTGATAAAACTTAATAATGAATATTTCGCAACAGACAAAAACCCAGAACCAAGCCAACAATATCTAACAAATGAAGAAAATTTTTTTAGGATCCTAAACATTAATATACCCTGCTCAAAATTTAGAAAATCATTCTTTGACCCGTTAAAACTTCTAGTAACACTTAGACCAGACATCGATTTCTTTACGCTTAATGAATTATACACAGAAAAAAATATTGAGATACCGTCTGGTTATAAGGCAGTCTTTTGTGACAACTGTTCGATAGTCACTACCATGATTTTGATGAAAGAAATTTGGTCAGAAAAATGTGAACAAATAAAAGATACCAAATTCTTAAACAGCACATGCATTAGAATAAAAACGGGACCGAAAAAATCAAATTTCTTCGACCTATTTTCAATTTACAGATCACCCAATGATGGGTCGAGAACAAAATTCTTCGAAAACTTAGGATTCACAGGACCTGAACATAAATCAAATTTTTCAAAAAGTTTTTGTGAATTTATTTTAAGTGACATTGAAAATTCGGTGAAATGTGGTGACATAAATTGGGCCACACTGGCTAAATTCAGTAAGAATAGATTTTTTGAGAAAAAATTTCAATCATTATTTAGAAAAAGTAACTTAAGAAATCTAGCAAAATCAAAAATAACATACTCCAGTGAAAACGTAAGAGTTACAACCGAAACCTCAATTGACGCAATAATTGTTCAGGATAAATTTGATATTAAAGAAGTCGAAGTACAAAATTCTACTTTAACGGAAGTAACTGACCACCACCCAATTTTTTTCGAAATTAGAAATTATTTTGCTAAAACAAAGGTTGACGACATTTTAATAAAAAAACGAATCACAGAGAACAGCGTTAACCTTAATCATAACTTAATAACGACCATTACCGAAAACAGTCAGAAGAACAAAATAAATGATAACATCGAAAAAGACCGATATTTCGAAAATAAGAATAATATTTGCAACAAAATCATGTCAAATATCTCGGACTCCGTAAAAGAGGCCAACCCTATGTTTTGGAAAAAACAAAAATCCGGTCTAAAAAATTGCCCTCTGAGCGTAGAATATTTTAGACTGAAAAAGATTCTGAAAAAACAATATAAAATTTTGAAAAGACTTAAAAAGTCATGTAAAGAAGACATTTTGTATCAAAAAACTAAGAAAAATATCCAACTTGAAAGAAGAAAATACATACGAAATTTTTGGAAAAGCTCATTATCTGAACTAGCCATCAAAAATAAACTAGGTTGGGAAATTCTTAACAAATTCAAAAACAGTTCTAGAGAAATTCCCAACACACTATACCCTAACAATTTTGCTCAAAGATTTTTCGATCTAAGTCACGACTTTACCCCCTTAATAAGGACAACGATCGATACGTCATTAATTGGATCAAAACATACATTTGAATTTAATAGTAACTTCGTTTTAAACACTGGTTGTAAATTTACTGATATAAAACAGATTTTGAAAGACTGTAATAATTCGAAAAACTCCTCGGGATGGGATGAAGTAAACATTTCATTACTCGAAATCCTCCCAGACAATATTTTAGACCAAATTAATCACTTACTTAAATGTGTATTCAAAAATGGTTGTTACATTAAGGAATTCAGAGACCTCAAATGTATGCCTGTCTACAAAAAAGGTGACGCAAATGATGTAAAAAATTACCGGCCAATTCACATAGCGTCCACGTTCTGTAACTTAGTGGAAAAAATAATGTGTCTTCAGATGTACGAATACTGGGATAAAAATTTCCTTATGCACAATAACCAATTCGGATTTAGGAAAAACCATAGTGTAGGCCAATTAGTTAACTGCTTTAGAAAATATGCATTAAATAAAAATTGTAAATACAACATGGTAATACTAACAGACCTCAGTAATGCCTTTGGCTCATGCGACACTTTTCTAATTCTACAACGAATGGCACCCTTTTGCTCAAACACAACTTTAAAATTACTTAGAAGTTTCTTAATTCAAGCCACTGTTAATGTTAAAACGAAACAAGGAAAATCTGTGCCATTTGACACAGCAGACAGGGGCTACAGTCAAGGTAGCAATTTGAGTACTTTTTTATTTTCCGTTCTTATGACACTTAGTCACACACTCCCGGCAAGCATCGAAGCATTCAGCTTTGCCGACGATGACCAATTAGTCATCTGTAGCAACAATTTTGAGGACTTCATGAGAACCAGTGAAAGAGCAATAAATATTTTTCACGCATTTTGTAATGAACATAATATAGTGCTCAATACAAGTAAAACGTACTATATGACATTCGGAAAATTCTCATCTAACGAGAAAAATCAGATAAAATTAGTTACACAAGGCACAGTTATTTCGGCAAAAAATGAAATTAATATGCTTGGTATCGACATTTGTAACAAATTGAGTTTCAAACCGTACATCAACTCCTTAGTTAACTCAATGAAATCAAGATGTAGGCTGATTAGTAATTTCTCCAAATTTGCCAATAACAAAACTACTAGCATTTGTATAAAATCATTTTGCGCAGGCAAGTTCAACCATGGATTACAGTACATCCCGTTTTTCAGTAGAATTGAATATAAAGATTTACAAACCCCAGTAAATAAATTACTAAACCTAAAATTTACGAGTAAACAAGAAAGAGATGAAATTTCGCCTCGCCTAAAAAGTCAAAATATCTTGCTTTCGCGATCGAGAATAACAAGTTTTTGGAATTTACACCGTCTGGCACATATGCAAAGATTAAATAAAATTTTAATGACTTTGGAACCATACTGGGAAGCCAGTTCAATCATTAAAGCGCTTGACATTAACAAAATAATAAAAATAAGGGACTTAAGAAATGGCTTAAAAATGAACATTCACAACTCGGAAATAATCCAAAATACAGCTCCAACAATTTGGCAACCAGAGTTTAATAAACTACCATTAAAACTTAGAAACTCACTAGGCACTGAACAATTTGAAAGTAATTGTAAAAAATATTTCAAAGAAAGATGTCAACATCAAGAACACACAGAGCGTAGGTGCCAAACGTGCAACAGAAATACTTTCGAATACTCAGACCTTCAAGGAGCCAATACGGAAAACTTTATTTTTTACGATTTTCGTAATACAAAACGCCCTAAAAGAAATGATTTTTTAGAATTTTTAATTAGAAAAAAGGCATCATTAGGGTCCCTAGAGAACAGTGATAACTTCATCACAAAAATGTTACTCGAATTTAGGCTTCTTTAAATTACCCAAATTGTCGCGCTCAATAAAAACAACTCAACCAATGAAAGCCGTGGGAACATATTAGATCAGCAGTTAACCCCGCTGACTCTTAATTTCCCACTAACGCCATTGGATAAACAAAAACAATTAAAAATCAACCTCCAAATATTGACCAATCAAAATAGAGCAAGCACCCTAGTCCATCTACACAGAGATAATTAACATCTAAAAACTTTTTTTGGACAAAAAAATCTACCTTTTTAAAAAAAAAACTTTTCTCAATACTCAATCCCCAATTTTTCATATATACCGCATCCCCATCAAAATAACCCCTACATATTTTTTCTAGGAATAATTTAGATACCCATACACTCCATCCCCAACAATTTAACCTCTACATATATGTGTATATTTTTTTTCAAAAAAAAAAACAAACTATAAAACAAATTCTACACAACATTTATAAAACCTTTTTTTTTTGCAATCTTTTTCGTTTTTTCGAGTCTTTTCAAAACCCCAAAGAAAAGCTTACCATTTTCAAAAAAATGGCCTTATTATATAACTATTTAATTATTATCTATTTATGTACCTGCACTGTACTATAAAAACTGCAAAAAAAAACCAAACTCAAAATATAAGCATGCTACATGCAAAAGCCAACTTCTTCAAAAAAAAACAAACCACTTTTACACAATTAAATTGTTAAATTTTTTTTATTTAAACCATTTGAACTTTTTCTAAAAAAGTATAAACAATGATTTAAGGAGAATGCTTAAAGCAAAATATAGTGCATAAAATAATTAAAAAAATACCTATAATTAGAAATAAAATTTAATAAAAATCTTTTTAATAAAAAATATTTTTTAGTGCTTTATAAGTGTTTTTGAACACTAGAATTTTAATAAAAAATTGTAAACGCACGAGTAGATTTAAAATCAGAATTTTTTTTTCAAAAATAAACCAGTAACAGGTTTGAAATAATTAGAAAATTTCTAAAACAAAAACAAAATAAACAAACAACATTTCTGGATTAAGACACAGTTTTATAAACTTTCTTCAATCATCTTGTCTTCAGACGGCCTCGTTTAATCCTTGCCATCAAGGAATAAATTTTTCATTGATTGCCCCATAAGAGATTCAATCTCCTGTTCAGCGAGGTCCTCGACTTCAGTATCTCCTTAATATAAATTATTTTAATATAAATTTTTAAAAATATAAAAAACACAACTACCAAACTTTTCTAAAAAAAAAAAACTTTTCTTTTTTCAAAAAACAACACAGCTACAATTTCGTCAAAAAAAACATACAAATAGATAGCACTGATATTATACTCACAAATAATAATACAAAACTAATACAAAACTCAAATAATAATTTGAAAACCAATCGCAATAGTTCATTTATTTACCCCTTAAAAATACATTTCTTTAAAAAATTAAAACCGAATATTCCGATAACATTGGTAAGAATAAGGACTCACTTTCACGCTGATTCATACCAGCTAAATTTTCAAACGAGCTGACACAGGGTGGTCCTCCGGGCATAATCGATGGCCCAATTTCAAAATCGGCGGAGTCAATATCACTGGACGGGCATTCATTATCAGAATCCAAAGCACCATCGACATAATGGACCATCCCGCCAAGGCCATCATCGACATTAGGATCACCAAGAATGCATGACCAATCAAAACCTTCAGCGCCGAAAGAAGGCAACTGCGGTCGCGGTGAGGTCGGGGTAGGTGGAACAGGGTCACTGGCGGTCTGATCGACAGAAAAGTTAGGATCGAAGCTCTGCTCACTCCATCTGAGCGAATCATTCACCGCAGCTATCGAACCGCGATTAAACACGACACAAAAGGTATCGGCCTTCCTTGGTAGACTCATTACCGACTTGCCATTGACCTTCAACTCCCATGCGCAATCATCGTCACCCCGACGTTTTTTATTATAAGACGACTCAAAAATCGCCACAGCCGTCAATGGGATAACCCGTCCATTTTCACTTTCCAAAACAAAATCATCCGAGATTGAAGCATTGGCGGCGCCGAAGGTTGCCTCAGTCAGGTCGCCATCATTGGAAAGATCGTAGACTTGGCTTTTCTCCCCAAAATCGACTGTTAACGAATTATCGACCGGGATAGAATCATCATTAAGAGCAGACTCATCTCGAAAAGATTCTGCTGAAGATCCCTCTGAAAAGTCAATTCGAATCGAACGACGCGCCCGCTTTTGCTGACTTACATCAAAAACATGCTTACGCTTTGATTTAGACTTCACCTTCATTGGACCAGTTGAAGGACACAACATCTTCGGCGTTTCGTCGTTTTTAGCGTTCTTATTGAACTTTCAAAAAGTTTAGCTTATACACAACATAACTTAATATTATAACGCACATTAACACACAGGTCCAAAACACAGGTCTATTTTCAGACTACACATAAAACAATATAAAACAAAACTAAAAACTTTCATTTTTTTTCAACATTTTCTTCAAAATTATCACAAAACACCAAAAACAAAAATAACCAAAAAAAACCACTAAAATTTTCATTTATATTTTATCATTTAGGTTTAGCAACAAAGACAAAAATAATAACAAAAACAACACAATTTTTAAAAAAAAATCATGAATAATACATAATATTGTATCTTTTATATATTCCTTTTTTATTTTTTTCTTTCAAAAATAAAAATCAACCATCTACTATTTCATAATAACAAAAACTAAAATAGTCGCAAAAATACTGTAAAAACATGAAATGAGCTAAACTTTCCTCAACTGCATCAGAAAATACGGGTCGCGTAATATTCGGGGTAACAATTGAAGGAGTAGGCAGAGAAGTCGGACACTTGGTATTGAGGCTGTTGACCGATTGCACGTACGAATCAAGGCGTTGAACGTCACGTGGGGGAGTCATAGCCAACTCAACGGGGTTTGAGTTCTGTAACTTCTTCAAAAATCGTTTGCAGTCGGCAGTGGTGCTGGTCTTGGAAGGGGCTAGATTTGAGGGCCGGGCCTCGGCGAAACCAGCATTTAAAGAATCGTGCTCAATTGACCCGGTGTCAACGGCGGATTTAACGGGATTGTCGACCAGCCCAAACAAATCGACGGCGTGTCGGTCAAGGTCATGAAGATAACTCATCGACAACTTTCGATCCTCGTACTTTTTGAAAACTGGTGTAAACTCCGTTGCATTGATCTCATCCAAATCCGGCATTCCAACATCAGGGGTATATGGCTCATATGAGCAACCAGCACCTGATCGTGACTAGAAATGAAGATTAAAATTTTTTTATAAAAATAACAATAATAAATAATTTAAACAAATTAAAATAATAAATACCTAGATAAACTCTTCTTTTTTGTTAACTTTTTGTTAACTTCAAAGAAGGGTTTAAAAACAAAAAATAGCAAAAAACATTAAGACATAAAACAAGTTAGCTAAAACAACATTCTTTTTTTTATATAAAAAAAAAAACAATAATATTTTTCTATTTCTTTACGATCAGACTTGAATCGAAAAAAAGAAATACAACATAAAAATGGTCATTCCACTAACAATCAGAATTAAACCAAAAAAAGAGTGGAATGACCTTTAAAATCAACATAACATAACTAACCAATCTTCACAAAAAAAAGACAAATAAAAATTGAAGTTTTAAAACGTGACTTTATTCATAAAATTCCAAGTTCCCTTACTATATTATTTTTTCAAAAAAAAACAAAAATAAATAAATACAAATAAAAAAATCATTTTTTACCGTTTTGAGTTCCTGCTTCATGTCACGCTCGATTCGAACCTGCAATTTTGTAATCATATCACGATCAGTTAAGCGTATCTTCTGGATCCGTGGAGTTGAAACGACGTCAGAGGTGTCGATTTGATAGTCTAGCGGAAACATCTGAAAACAAACATACTCTAATCAATTTCAAATTATGAAACTAAGAAAAAGCATGAATTATCAAGAAAACTAATGGGAAGTTTAGGTCATGTTAAAACCAAATTAACTTTCTACAAACACCTCAAAATTTTTTTTTATTATCATTTTCCCGTCTTTCATCCTTTTAAAAAAAAATCAAAAGTCTAAAATTTATAAAAATACATTCTCCTTAATAATCCAACAATCACACTTTTTACGAAAAATAATACATATAACACATACTTAAAATTCTTTTATTCTCTATTTTTTCTCTTAAAAATAACCCCATTAATAATGCTAATTCATTATATTTCACACAGAAAAATAATTAGTTCTTTTTCGAAAACAAAATCATAATTTACCGAAGTTATCGCCGTCCGCTTCACATTTTCCATCTGATCACAAAGAACACCATAGAAAGCATTCGTATCCTCCGTCAAAACGACTCCATTCATGGTTAAACAACCATTGTACATTTCATGTGAAACACGTTCGAGCTGGCCAATCGCAGACTTTATATTATCACATCGTCCGCGAACACTTCGGTCAAATTCCATCAAGTTCACGACATTATGCACCAAAGAATGCGACTCTAAAAATAAAATTGTCATAAAGAAAAATAATAATAATCATTTTTTACAATGTCTTTCTTTCAAGACATATTTTCATCTTTTTTTTCTTCTTCAAAAATCAAATAATTTTCATAAAAAAAAGCTTTTAATAAAAAGACCACAATAACCAAAACTTTAAAAACAAACTTTAAGATGAACCATATTCACAATTTATTAGCGACCGGACTGCTCATACATAAAAAAGCAACTATCAACCCTTTTCACAAACTTATAAAAAAGTCAACGGCATAGGAACCTTTTTAATTAATGTCGCCTATTATAACAAAATAAGCCCATTCTACATAACTTTATAAAAAAATAACAATTTGATTTTTTTTTCTAAAAATAAAAATAACTAAATGGAGAGAACCCCCTGAATTTCGAGTAAGACTTACTTTTCATAATATCGCCAATATTACGGAAATCGCGCACACAGTGATACAGAAGGTGTGAAAGCCCAACAACAAGTTCCTCCATCTTTGCATATGGGATATGCTCCTCCAAATCGCTTGAACGCCCAAAATTCGAATCAAGTACATTTTTCAGAAAAACTTCCTCACTGATATCGATTGCAGGCCGAAAGTGCAAGGTATCAAACAACATCTGTTCATATTGGGCCATTGTCGTATGAACATACGCCATAGAGGTCAAAACGGGCTCCAATTGGCCAATCAAAATAGGCGTAGCAACATACGCCCGATCCAACAACTTGACCTCTAAGCCTTCATTGCAGATGTCGAGAAAAATATTGGACAATTTCGGGCTCACCACATTCGGCAAGGTCGGCGGCTCGATCACACTCTCTATTGCCACCCCAAAATCATGCTGGGCGCGTCGGCATTTATCGATGTGTGAGAGCACAAGACCCAAATCGGCCACTGCATAATCCAACCGATTGGCGGTCAACCGAAAAATCCGTCGTTCAGCATTGGAGAAGAAATTCAACCAATACTAAAAGAAAAATCAAAATCAATTAAGAAATAAAAAAATTTTAACTTTCCAATAATTTTAGAAATTACTAATTTTCCAAATCTTTTTTCATCAAATGCCATTTTACTTATGAGACGATATTATGGTATAAAAATCAACATTTACTAACACCCTCAAACACCCTCAAAATCAACCAATTTTTCGACCAAATTCTTCTTTCCTCAACTGGCCATAACTTTAGATACCATAAAAATCATTCTATAAACAATTTCCAAAAAATAAGAGCTAAAGACATAAAATAGATAAACATGACCAACAAAAAAAAAACCCTCAGACCCAACCTTAACCCCTATAAAACACAATTAAAATATCCGATAACTATTTACAGTCCATATGCAAATATTGGGATTTTTTTTCTTTATAAG
Source organism: Oikopleura albicans (assembly GCA_004367875.1). Classification (NCBI taxonomy): domain Eukaryota; kingdom Metazoa; phylum Chordata; class Appendicularia; order Copelata; family Oikopleuridae; genus Oikopleura; species Oikopleura albicans. The sequence continues at coordinate 12,902 of SCLG01001040.1, forward strand.
TTCTACAATATAAATTTTTAATTTTTTCGTCTTTCACAAAAATGTAAATATAATATAACTCACGGTTTTATCAGCATAGCCAATAACATCGGACGAATTCAACCGGGGTTGGAACTGCAAACAATTGAGCATGAGGGGCGGTAATTCAAGACGACCATTGCAACCACCACCACGATTTGCGGTCACACGCGAATTCAAAGGCTCGTACCCAACCTACAATTACACTTTTTAAACAAAAAACAGAAACACATTCTCCTATCAACAAAATTATTATACACACGAAACATCACCTCTTAAAACTGTATATGCCCCCAAACAAACACGATTATTTCGAAAACATAAAAATAATTTAACTCTATTTTTTCTTATTTTACTCCAAAACTTTACTCTGCTCGCAAATCAAAAAAAAAAAACACCGGTAAAAAACCGAGAAAAAGAAAATTCAAAAAGATGTCTAAAAATTAGACCAAAAATTAGGACCCTTACAAAAAAAACACTCAAAAATCCCTACCATATAGAAACCCAAAAAAAACTACTCTATTTTTTGTAAATTGTATATAAACATCTCTACTGAATCTCCACCTGAAAATACGTGACTCCCTGTTCCGCACCCCCTTCCTCATACTTAGACACTTTTCTAATATAAACCTTTCTTTTATAATTCACCCCTCATCAATACTCTCCCATTATATTTTTCACTACCTATTTTTATAAAAACAAATACTATATTTTTATACCTCAAAACTTCATTTCTTGTACATTCATAAAATATATTTTTTTACAAAACCACATTCTTTATTTTTACAAAAAAAAAAATCCAAAAAAAAACAATCAAAAATTAACATAATATATAATATGCCAGGATCCAATAACGTACTCACTTTAGAACTAAAAATATGAACAAAAATAATCACTCAGGCCAAAATCAAAATCTAGAAAATCAATTCTTCATTTCATAATTTCTCAAAATCTAATATCGTGGCTCACTACTCAAAACCATAAATTCTCATTATTATACTTCTCCTAACAGAGTCAAAATGTCTGTACAAAATATTACTTTTAAAAAAAATTAATTGATTAAATTTCACAAACGGTCAGACATGAACCGTAAAAAATAGAAATATTAATCAATTTGGAAAAAAAGACCACTGGACTTAACTCATGATCGACAAAAATGAGAAAAAATAAATAAGTCCGGAGGCCTTTGGATTACGATGGCTTATTTAAACGAAAAGGCGCGTGGGAGTTAAACGATCGCTCAAATTGGTGAATTTTTCTTTCTAACAAATATGGTACTCTTTCTTCTCGTAATTACCTTCTTCACAAGCAGGTTAAACTTATAAGATTGGAAAGCAAAGCGTTTATAGGAGTCGGCTAATTTTTTCTCGATCGCCACCAAGTCAACAAGGCCAGCGCCCTTATACGAATCCTTATTGACCTCAACCAGAAAACGCTTAAGATCAGAAAAATCCCAGACATTGCGAAAACAATACTGCCCGCCAGAAGTAAAATCACTCGGTACCGTAATCTTCGACTTCGACATAAAAACGATACAAAAAACGCAAAAGTACAATATTGACTCCTTTTCTCTTTTCAAAAAAAGATGGAATGATTCCAAAAACGTTTTCACCCTCATTGAAAGAAAGAAAACACCACCTACCAAAAAGCTACATCTGCCATCAAAATTATCAAAATTGGGCTAACGGAAAATTCAGTTATCAATTGCGATATACGAAAACATAAACCAAAAAGACGCCCAGACAAAAAAAGAAGATTATCCAAAAAAAGAATAACACCAATCAAAAACACTACTATTTGGATCTCATACCTGGTACTTCGCCAAAATTTCGATTTGTTGCTCCTCAGTAAGATATCCAAGAGGGTTTTTAAATCGATTATTATCGATAACGGCCTTCTGAATTTGCTTATAATACTCAATGTAATAGCAATATTTCATTGGCTCGATAACCCTAGAAAACGGATCCAAAAAACCATGAGAATTCACTTGTCTGGCCTTTATCCGACACATTATAATGGATCGAGTCATGGCCCAGCAACAAAATCTTAAATAAAATTGACGAGTATTGAGGGACACGTCAACTGATGGAAAAATGGAGGTATCGTCCAAATACCCCATAACCCCGGACGCGAAGGTATCGAGTAGCTCTTTGGGACCCTCGTCAGTGCAGTCATTATATAAACGCTGGAAAGTCCCTAAAGGGTTACGATCGTCTCTTCCGCCACACCGTCGTGAATCGATATAATGGAACAACCAAAGAATTTGAAATGTATCGAACGAGTCAGCTGATTTCGCTCGATTGAATTCATTGGTATCCATTATGTTGGCATACATTGCCCCAAGATTGATCGGCATGCTACCGGTCAAATACCGACTCGACAAAATGTGTGATCGCAATCTAACATGTGGAAACGAAAACTTTCCCTCGGCGAACTCCCAACCACTATCGCCTTTTATTGGTCGGCACCGGAACTCCAAGCCACATGCTTCGTAAAATGCTGAAAAATGATTATTATATTATTGATAGAAAATGTGGTACCAAAGGCGGCGCTCAAGAGTCTGAAAAGATCAAAACGCTTTATTACATGGTTCCAAAAAAGTAACACAAAAGCGAATGGCGCACAGGAGTTAAGATATTCTTAAGAAGAAGATTTATACGGCATTATGGTACTCATTCGATCTGATTTTATATACGCTTTGTAAAGAAATACATATCTTTATCTTCTATTATCGTGCCAAAGGCGGCGCTCAAGAGTTTATAATGATCAAAACGCCTCATTGCATAGTATCCAAAAACGAAACAAATGAGATAATGGCGCACAGGAGTTAAGATATTCTTACGAAGAAATTTATATGGCGTTATGGTACTCATTCGATCTGATTTTTTTTTGTATATGTTTTACAAAGAAAAAAACAAAGAGCTTACCGGCAAGTATGGGATTATGCTTGGTTGCGGAATGGTTTTTCTCGATAGGCCGCTCACCACCACAACTACCATATCCTGGTATGACGAGAAGGAACTTCGCATGTGGGGTTAACAAATGCTTCTCATCAACAGCACGAGAACTCCCATACAAATGCGGCATAAATTGAGAAAAGTCGAACTTTGGGCAATACAATCGACTACGATCGGCGAAAGTCTCTGGAGATATGGGAAATTCTTCATGGATTGTCCGATTTATAAAAGTCTCGAATTCACATGTCGAATACTCATCAAAGTTGCTCGGAATTTCCGACAGACGCTCCAGAATCCGACGTTGCAAATGAGGATTGGTTATTGTGGCCATTGAATAAGCATCGCGACCCTCATCACGTAAAAGACTGCCAAAGAAAAAATCGTCGTTACAAAAAAATCGACGAAATTGAAAGGGCAAGTCGTATCGCTTACCGTCACAAACGACTATCACGGTTCCATCATGGCAGGTATGGTACGCAAAATCGAGTTTCGTGACGGCCAATGGATTAAACTTTTCTTCAATAAATGCAAGATCATCGATTCGACGTTGCAAAAAAAGACCAAAAATACCGGTCCGTTCTTGTATAGCGAAACCGGACCCATAATCCGGATTCCGACTGATCTTATTTTGGTCTTCAAGTTTCTCAATAATTGGCTTCGATTCGTCGACCAACTCACGAACCACAGCCTCTGGAAAATGAACCGGTGCAATATAACTCGTTGGCACTCCATCCACCGTATCATGCATTCGAAAACTGTTGATAACCACCTTGCCACCTTGCCCTTCGACAAATTCAACATTATTGAAATTCAGAGCCTTTGGAATAAAAACGACATTTCTGAGCAGAACACTCCCCATCATCAAGGAGTTGAACATCATGTTCCGATCGACCCGCATGTTATGTACATTTATAACACCATGGGCGGAACGGGAACAAGGGCAGGTGGTAAACGATCGCAATTCTCGAAAATAAGTATGCGATTGCAAAAACTCCTGTTTGAACCAATCAGATAAAACAAAATGATTGGAAAGTTTGACTGGACCGTTTGAAGATTGTGAAATGCTGGTGGTTGGATGTGCTGGTTGATTTTCGGTTTCATTTTCGATTTTCGACTTGTCTGGTTTTGATTGATTTTCATTGAAAGATGACTTACAAAATGCATTGCCCTGTTCAGAGAGCCCTTGACGAAAAGACTTAAAACGTTTTTCTAACGGGTCCTCGTCAACGACCACTTCAGGCTCAACGTGCTGCATCGAATCGAGATCTTTGAGCAAATCACTCAGAAGAGTTCCATCATCTTTTTTACCGTCAACTTTTTCGCGTTTTTGACTGGTACCAGCGATTGTGTGTTCGTCGTCGTCATCCTCTGCCCCAAGCCCATCATTTCCAAATCGTTGACAATTATTGGTTTCTTCATTCTTTATATGATCCGTGGCACGGATAAAAACTTCATACAAAACTCGATGAATATTATACAAAGTGCCAGGCAGCGCATCATGAAAACAAAAGCCGGTGTCTTTGGAATGGTCAACAGAAAGCAGCGGTTTATGGGTATATTCGCGCGAACAACCAGCACCGGGCATAAACTGCGATACATAAAGCCCCAATATCTCAGGCTTATAAATATTTTTTCGGAGTTTTTCGGCAAAATCGGGGACCCAAATACCACCCTTCATATTCTCAAATGAATCGGTATCAACAAATCCAAAAACCGACAGCAAAAACTTCAGCTGAGAAAAAAATACCATCATTCTGTCGGTATGATCGACCATCAAAGAACACATCAATTTACGAGGGTGGAAACTGTTATACAAATCTTCAAAGCCTGACAGGCTGAAACGATATACAAAATCGTTTGGCGAAATGAAATTTCCATCGTCATCTACTCGCTCACGATTCGATGCCGGATTTTCAACAAGACGTAATACTTTGGATGATAAACAATTATCATCCCCAACAATGTCCGGGCATATGGTCTGCTCGAAAAAATTAGTGATATAGACACCAACCAATCCATGGTGCAAAGACATGATAGCCGGCAACTCGTCTTCGGCCAAATTCTTCGACTTTATATAATCTGGAACCTTGTTAAAAGCCAATTCCCTCAATTCCGATATAAGCGCCTCCCGAGTCTGATACAAATAATTTCTTTCGCCAAAGTCGTCAATTGATGCACACCGCCCATAATTGTTAAAATTCAAGTGTGCCCGAATCTCCCGACGATGCCGCAATTCCGACGAATACTCCTCCATGCGCTTGATTTCCTGGTAGTACATGGCACTCTTAGAAGAAAGGCCACGAAGACGAGGAATCAAAGGACGCAACAAATCGTCATGTAAAGTATAAAATCCACCATCTAATGGCCCGACTAAAAAAAAAACACTCAATATTCGTCTGAAATTAGAAAATTCATACAAATTCAATCGAACACGCGACAGAGGTTAAAATGTGGAAAGGGAGTGAAAATATACAATCAAACAGAATTCATGATGCGAATTCAAAACCAATTTCCGAAAAATACAAAAAAAAACCCGTCATAACCACAAAAAATACACACCTGTCTCGATGGGCTTTTCACAATCTATTGGCGTTCCTACATCTGCATCAGGGACAACAGGGGTTAAATACACAGGTTCATCATTGGACACGCCCACATGCCGCCATGGTTCCATCAAGTCAAGAGCCCGGCGTGTTTCATCATCTTCCAGCAGAACCCGTTTGTTGATGTCGTCGTCCATCCAGTTGTTGTCGAGTCGTAAAGATCAACTGAACCAAAACCGGAAAAACGACTGTTTTTATAGAAAAACAAATCATATTCTAGAAAAATTTATTTAAAAACAAAAAGCAAGTCTGAAAAAGACTCTAAAAACAATATAGTGATCTAATCACATTT
>SCLG01001041.1:0-18738 GCA_004367875.1 Oikopleura albicans
CCTAAACCAATTCATAAAACCAATAAAAGTTTTACTAACATCTAGTTTTCAAGTTTTCGATTTTTATTTGTAAACAACTCTATAGACCGGTCCTTAAATGAAAACAACATTTTATATATGGATTTTTACAATATTCTAGAATAGGACGTTCCAGATGTGTTTAGAGATTTATATAATTCAACTTAGTGAAATACTGTATAATTGTTCCAAATGATTTTATATTCCTAAAATGTTCTAATCAATATTTGGATTATGCAGTTATTACTATTAGTTATTTTTGTTACGGTTGATGTCTGGGGGTTAATATATTTTGGAAAGAGCTGGCGACTTTATGCTAGTCTTGTTTGTTCCCGCGCGCGCCCCCATTAAGTGCGTGGGCGGTGTACTAGTCTTCTATATTGTCTCAGATGTAATCGAGCTATATATTTTATATTTTTGTTTTGATATTTCACATTCCAATTAATGTTTTTTTATTAAATTATAATGGCGTTTCGTAAAAAAAAATTATTTTGTAGTAAAAATAGAGAGATGCTTATTATCTTCGGCAGAGAATTATATTATATGATATTGTGATCGAGAAATGCGCATATTTATATTTTAACATTTTGTACCTGTATTTATTATTTTATTTTTTATTTTTTTTATTATTTAGTATGTCCTTATTGGCACTGTTATCGGATACAGTGGCTAGCTTGCCTAGTGCATTGATTCGTGTACGTCATGAAGATAAAAATTTTAATCCGAAATCTGGCCAGATTAAGCGGCGATACAGTCCAAGCCAAGACGAAATGAATAAGCATTTATATATTGGCGAGGATTACGAGAAGATGACCGCCCGCATACGAAAGTTAGCTTTTGGTCGAAGGAATTGGGATTTTGCGGCTTTATTGTTCGCTTATAAAATCTCCGGTAAGTGGTTATACGGTTGTTTTTATGAAATTTATGATTGTGACATTACTTATTCCCATTGAGTTTTCACTTCCTTTTCATAGTTTTATGGGAACCCTTGTGATCATTTTGCTTTTGGCGAAAAAATTGTAGAATCGTGATAAAGTGCGTGTTTTTTGACCATTTTAGGGTCACAGTATACCTAGCTTATCACGATTATTCAAGGAAATTCATCTATTTTCCCCAACTTTTGTTTTTGGCTTTTATGAATTATGGGTTAATTTGACATCCTGTGGTACTTTTTCTTTCTTGGTTAAACTTGGGTCAGTTGTAGATTGTATTTTGTAACTTATATTTCATTCTTTTATTTGGGGGGTCTGGTTATAAGGTTATAGGGTTAACATTATATGCGTGTTTTGGATTATTATGTCTTTTTTACTTCTGGGGTATTTGTAGTTTGATTTTACTTGCATGCCGTAATTTGTTTGGAAAAGGACAGTTATTTTACGACCCTATTTCGTGTATTCATGAGTATGTCATCTAGCAACCTTGTTTTTGATATTAACTTTATGTTCTTATAAAAATGTTTTTAGATCCCAATAATTTATGTCGTACTCGTAATGGATTGGGAGATGCGTCTACTTATTTATGCTGTAGTCGAGAAGATTGTTTGGGGTCAGGCGAAAAATGTGGACGAATTTTTATAGTCCGCGATATTGGGCATCGGTGAGTTGCGGGGTTAAATAATTTCCAATAATTTGTTTTCAGCTACTAAGTGTTTTTGATATTAAAAACCCTAAATTTCACCAAGATTTTCAACAAGATTTCACATGTTTTTCTCCTATTTTGAAAGATTTATAAATCATGAATGTGGCAATAGTTTTTAGACGAAATTTTGGATAATTAAATAGAGATATATTTATAAATTTCGTTTACTTAAATAACTGTTTATAATGCAAATGTATGTTTAATCTAGATGATGTGTATTTGAAAATTAATGTATTATGTTATATTATCCGTATTAAATTTATTTGGGTATTTATAATTTATTTAGGTCGCAAGGAGTCACCGGTACGTCTTTGAGTGGCGTCGACCCTGCCTTGGTTTTAGTAAGTGCCATCCAGCAGTTTGCTCAGATTTGGGAAAATGGAGTAGAATCCAGAAGTGGCGAAGTAGTGACCTATACTACTACAATAACTGGGCACCAGTTTACTATTACATTGGGCGGTCGGCATGGTCGTGGGCACGGTAGATATATTCAGTGGTCAACTGGCCAGGGTAAACATTCCCAGCGTAGCCCTTACTCACCAGTTTCAAAGGAAATTGTCAAGCTCGTTTTGAAGGATTGCGATTGTGCTCCCGAATATTTAATGAATGGTAGCATGGGTTATGTGATGGATCCTATGTCCATTAAGGTAATTTATGCTTGATATTTGATTTAAGTAATAGTTTAGTTTACATTATACAGTCCCAACGCTTTTTTCTTAACAGCCTTTTTCTTAACAAAAATCTCGTTTATTGACGTATTTTAGGCGCCATGATTTGTATGGTCGATGGTTTTTTTCTTGACAACTTCCCATATCTTGGTAATTTTCTATAACTCCAGATGTACTTTATTAAATTTTATTAACCAGTTTTTACCTAGAATTTTTACTAGTTTTATATATCACTGAAAATAGCGGTTGACCAGTTTGTGTCCCAGATCTTAACATATTGCCCCTTATTTTGATAGATTTTAGGCCCTATGCGGACGTGTCAATAAAATGGCGATAGGTCTGTGATTATATTATTATATTAACTCGTATTTTTATTTCAGCCCGCTTCACGATTACTGCTAAAAGAGAAGGCATACATTTTGGCTCAGACCTTGGCCAATGAAGATAGTACATTTGCATATGATGAGGCCAAATTTCGCCGCGATTTTTATTGTCCTCATTTGGTGCTGAAGGTAAATTAAATTTCCTATTAAGTTTATAGATTTAAAATCCTTAATAATCCTTATTATTCTTATAAGAATCCTTAAATAATTGTGTACTAAGGTCAGGTCAGTTTTGCGTACTGTGGACAGACTAATTTTCCCCGAAGAATAAAAATTACCTTATAGTCTACGTCACTTTGTAGCTGTTTTTATGTAAACATAATATATTTTTTAATATGACTTTAAATTAGCACAAGGATGACGCATCAAGAGCAGGGCGAAAGATTTTGTCGGATGCCATTTGGAACGCCGGTGCACGTTCAGGCGAATGTTCATCATTGGATGATACAGAGGGGGAGAATGCAAAAGATATTTCTTCAAATATGGAGCATTGGGAACTGAGCAAATGGCAACGTGAGGCTGCCTATCCTACTGGTACCCCTTCTGAGCGGCATGATGTAAATCCTTTAGTTGAAAAGGTGGGAATTGCTAAAGGTTACCTCGATTTTGCAACTTGCGACAAAAGCTTTATAAATCAAGGTGAGTTTAGAAGGTGGCGAACATAACTTTTTGTTATATTCGGCAAATTGTTTTATTTTAGTTAGTTTAGTAGTTATTTTATTGGCAGTTCGATGACAGTTTTATAAAATAATTTTGTGGTCATAATTTATTTTTAGCTCGAGTAACCGTGTGCGTGTACCCGTATTGCAATAATCAGCTAACATGCCAAGTGACAAAGGATGCGTGTCGTCAAGTTCGCCGCAAAATACGTACAATTGTCTTGGAGGATTCAATGCAGGTATTAATCTTAATAAAATAATATTAGTATATGTAAAACTTTTCTTGTGTTTTGTAGATAAAGCCTCATGAAGTGGTAGATGAGTCATCCACTGAACTTCACCAAATGTTCATAAACAAACCCGGAAGTAATGTAGTGAACTACTTGATGACTACGTTCCGAGTTAATGAGTCAATGGCACGCTTACTGGTAATGGGAATGTCAGACGAAGTACTGTATTTTGATACCCGGGGTACCCAATTGCGACATTTCACAGATATACATCGCCTTCGATTGTAAGTTAGAATATAGCGCATTTAACACCTTTGTTTTATAGTGTTTTTATAAGGTTTATTTTATACGGTTTTGATACGGTTTTATTGAATCTGGCTATAAGGTCTAGTAGTTTTGTATTTAGGGTAAAGTATTTGAGTGTACTAAGGTCGTGTACTTATAAGTGTATAAATGTCATATTTTTGTGTGCAAAATGTATAAAGTAATAGTTTTTTACGAAAATCTTAAAAGCGTATAAAATATATATATATGTATATTGTTGTAATTATAGGTTGGGTTATAAGGTCGCTGTGTGTAACTATATTTATATTTATAATGTTTGGTGGCACCTTATTATGTTTGAATTCTTAGTTTTAAATCATTTTATATTTAGTATGCATGATGTTGGGACCGTCTATCTTCTACGAAATGTGTTCGATAATCGATACTACGCCGTAAGCTTAACCCATACATTGCCATTCGCCTCAAGCAGTACTCATTGGTGCTATTAAAAACAAACCGACAATTTGTCTCCTCCTGCCTTTTATCAAAAACATTGCCTTTTTCAATTGTCCTCAATTTGTATATATCCTATCCCGCACTGCTTAATCGCAGAAAAACTTCATACTAAATCGGTGTGTGTTTTTTGTTTCAAATGCAAATTGTTATTTCAAATACTTCAAAATCATTCGTTGCCTTGTGTAAAATTATTGTATTTCACGGTTGTGGTATGTTATTTTGATCAGATTATTATTATATAGCGGAGAGTACGGAAAGGTTGTTGGATGGCTGGTCGATAGAAATATATAATAATAATTTGGTCTCGTTTAGAGTAAACTTTCATTGTCTTACTGCGCGTATTTTCTTTTTTGGTAAGGCTAATTTCAATGTCTTATGTGGTTCTTATGAAATTTCACTATAATAAATTTGTTAAACTCACCCTTGTTTCGTATTTGCTCGATTATCCATAACGCAGTTTTCGTACATTTGTTCGTAGTTGTTAAAATTTTGTAAATATAGCCGTTGTTCGCATCTTGCTCGTTCCATGCCGCTCTTTTTTGACCTGTTTTTACATAGCTTTTGTACCATTTTTTGATCTCGCTTAATTTTTCAGTAATTGGACCAATTTTGATCAGAATTTGATTTGGTGATATGCCACCATTTTCGAGGTTTTGGCGTATTTCTTCAAACATGTTGTTTAAACACTCAATTAGGCATGAGAATTTTACAATAATATTTTCTTGTTTGGTTGGGGTCTTCAATATTTCGTCAATATTGTATGTATGTCCTTGTCCCACTATAATATTTTGTATAAGATTGCTGAAAGGGAGGCCAATCGAGAGAGCGCGCTATTATAAAGTAAAGTATTTTTGCATTAGGGTCAATTTGTTTCTCGAAAGAGCGTACTATTATAAGGTTATTTATCTTTGGTATTAAGTTCAAGTTATTTTCTATTGTTAATCCCTTTGTACTTTATTTTGTTTGGTTATCTATTTACTAACCTTTATATTTGTATTTTATGCAATTACGTAGTATTGTGTGCATCGTATAATTTGTTTGAAGAAGTTTGCTGACTACATTTACAGTTTTGACATTTTTGGGTTTAACGTCAGTGATGCTTGGGATGAAATTATTATCGATTCGGAACTTTGGGAAGGTTCGGGTTTTTGTTCGCTTCAATTTGTTCCAGCGCATAAACAGCACGTTCAGCATTTCAACATCGAACCCCAAATTGATTTCAATAATGGTTATGCCTGTGTAGACCCAACACTCAATTCCATATGTCGATTCGGATGGAGTAAGTCGGCTGCCGCAATTATGTAAGTGTATTGTAATTTGTGTAATTATTCTGCTGCATTTGTTTTTGTTGTGAATACCTTGTTTTTTACCGCCAAGTCCAAGAACACCCTGTAGACATACTTTGCGAACACCCATAAGAAATTTTAGTCTTGTGTCGTAGTGTTTAAGAATGTTTGTAAGGTCAGTACTTGCGCACGTTTTGCTTATAAGAATGAGCTGGTTTTCAACGTCACCGCAGAAAGTTTTGTCTATATTGTGCTTGCTTGGGTTTCGCGAGTTTATTGCGTATTCCATCATGACAAATTTTGCTAGGTTGGATAATTCATAAAGTTGCATAATCATTTTGTCTTTATCGTGCTTGTCCATTCTAGAAAGAGGGATATATGAATTTCCAATAACTGATTTGTTAGATTAAAATTATTTATTCTTTTATTGCAAAAACTCCGAGATAATTTGTTTGGTAGTGTCGCAATATTGCGTTTTTTCAATAGTTGCGTTACAAAGATCGTCAATAGTTTTTTTACACAAATCTTCAGGCGCAATGTTTCTGGTTGCGAGAATAATTTCTTTGCACAGTAAATTGATGCTGTTAAAATTTTGGGCCAAGTGGTGTGCAAATTTGTCGTAGGCAATTTCTGTATTGGTGACTAGGGACTGTATAAGGAAACATACTGATTTTCCGAAAAATGTTTCAGGGTAGTCTGTTTCATCAACTTCCTCTTCAATGGCCGAAAATGGCTTAATCATTGCAGCTATTTGTCTGATTAGACTGATGAAATCTTTGGTGTAATTAATAATTTTGATTTTCTCGCTTTCAAGGTCATTTGTTTCCAAAATGCGCTTGATAAAAGGATTAGACGTAGTGGGGATATTTGATGCTCTGTTAATGGGAGTTTGTGAATTATTTACTAAGTTGAGCATTTCAAAAATAATCTGTTTTAGTTTCATTTTTGCTTTTCGTTCACAGTTACAATCAATAAGGTCCTTTTTCTGTTTGTCAATTTCGCTACAGTTGCAGCTTAATGAGAACATGTCAATTTTTTCAAAAATTTGGAAGCACAGTTTTACAATGTCATTTTCATCTTCTGAATTTTTTATTTTTTTGTTCAGATTGTCGGCGAACAAGACGAAACTTTGCAATGTTGCGCTCGGGTTTTGGGTTTGCCGATTGTTGACCAAGTCTGCGATGGTTTTAGCATTATTCAGATTGACAGCCGAGATTTGTTTCAACGTATTGATATAGGTATTGTTATCAAACATTTTACAATTTTCACATTTCCTGTTTTCGGTATTCCGAATCATTGTTTGTGATTGAATTTGACTTTCAAGTAGTACATTTTTAGTTTCTAATTCGGTGATTCTCGCCATCAATTTTTTGACCTTTTGTTCTTTTAGTATGGACTCGTTTCGATCACTGTCATTCTTTATTTCCGGATCAATATTGAGCGAGATATTCAACGCATTTGTAGTCGATTCATCAAGTTTATCCAGATTAATTTGCTCCTCGAAGATGGACGTTTCCGACCAGGGTTCCTCATTGGTCTCCATGTCTTTTTGTTTGTTACATATTTTGGTGCTGGTTTCAGGTTTGGACATCGTACAGGCTCTTTTAGCTGGGTTACAGCTATACGGGATTTTTTCACTGATAGATGCACTGCGCCCTCTATGTTGTCTTTTTCTGCTCCTAGGGTCGGTCACAGGGAGGCGCAATTTTTGACCTTTCATTTTATATTTGCTGAGGAGTTCAAATTTATCGAGTACGCCTTTATTCCAAATTTCTTTCGTATCTTCTTCCGTAGGTGGGTCGAGCAGAAACTGCATATTAATTTCGTCAGGATTTGCGGCCATCCAGTTTTTCATATTGGCGACAAAATCATTTCCACCGTTTTTGTGTAGAAATTCTAGGATCTGCACCCGCGTGTCGTGTAACATTTCATGAAAATATTTTTTAGGATTGTTGCTGTGGTTGGGTACGGTCCATTTATCAAGTTCTCCAACAATTTTGGCAAACATTAATTCATTATTCCAAATTGGATGAATCTCAACTGTTCCGTCGTCTTTGATGGCAATATCGGAAACATATCCTTTGCCAATCCAAGCTTTTATTAACTCACTATTGGGTAAGAGCCAGATCAAGTTATGGAAATCATCTAATGGGATTGTTTGGTCGGTAGTTTCGACCCATTTTTTTCCTATCTTGACAAGTCCCAGTCTCCTTTTGTCCATTTTTTCGGAAGTCAGCGCACTGTAATCTAAATGCGAATATTAGGTCATGGTTTTTTCAGTTGTATTTTATTCGACGATATGGTTGTTAAGCTATAAATTATTCTTAGTTATTTTTATAATGTTGATAATTTGTTATCGTATATTAAAAACAGAAAATCTACCGGTTATTTATCGGTTATAAGGTCAATTAGCGGTTAGTGATACCACTATTAGTTTATAAGGTCAATTAGTATGGTTGATTATAAGGTCACTTAGTAAAGTCAATTGGTAAGGTCAATTAGTTTATAAGGTCAATTATGGATTAGTAGTATTAGGTTTATCAACTAAATTGTAATATTCTGGTTTATCATCAATTTTGTCAAAATAAGCTTGAGGGTCATCTTCAAAATCATTTTGGGCTTCAGGGTAAAATTTATTTTCCCAATGAAATATTTGGTTCACTTCTTTTTCTATATTTATTGTGGGCAGGTCCGTATGAAAAAAATCTTTGTCCACTTTTTTAAATAAATGATTGTTGGAGAAATGAGTATTTCCACCTTTGGTGCTAAAAAAATTCGAGATTTTCTGCGTAATCTAATTTTTGAGAGCATATCGTATCATAGTCACAATGGTTGATTAAGTCTTTGTACATTTTTTTACGAAGCGCTATATTAGTATGACTACTACAGTGTTTGCATGCACTATCTTGGCCAATTCGATGTTGACACTTTACGAGATAGTGGGCTTTTATCTCCATTTCGAAGTTGTGTGTGCCAATTAAAGCTCTGTGTGTATAAGGTAGTTTATTAAATATCTTCGCGACACAATAAGGGAAAATTTCCTGAAAGTGCGTTTCTGTTAATTTAAAATTATTGGTCGGTTTTTTCCGCAATAATGGGTACCGTTCACCCTTTACTAATAGGAGGTCATAATGTTTCCCCGCATTTTTGGAGTTAATATTTCGTGGCTGATATGTAGTATCTCTCTCATGAAAATGGTTGCCATTTTTTTCATAATAAATCATTTTTTTAACGATTTCATATAATTTATCTGGTTTTTTGCGCCATATGATCCGATTAAAATGACACAGTAATGATTTTTCATGAACTAAATGTAGTGCTGGCCAGTGTGCTTCAGCTAGTAATCTGGCTTGACTAACTTGATCTTTGAGCTTATATCCTAAGATCATACGTATTGTAGAATTGACTATAGCTTGTAATTTATGATATAAACTTAGTGGTTGTAGTGGTATGATTTCTAACATATATTGCCAACTTCCAAAGTGAAGGGCTCTGGCTGTTCGAAGTAAACTTTTTTTATCACCGATGTCAATTAAATTTCTAACCATTGCTTTTTGATGTATCAATTTTCTTTCAATAAATAAAAAATGGTCCTTATAATCGAGTTTATTATTGAGCCTAAAACCTAATATGGTTGTTTTATCCTCTACTTTAATATTCCCTGCTTCTGTATTAATCATTTTTGGTTTATTTTCACCCGTACCTATAGCTATAGCAACACTTTTATGAGCAGAAACTTCTAATCCCAGTGTATCACTCAAATGTTTCATGATATTGTTGACCGATTTTCTCGCAGCTTTTCGGGCGTCTTCCCATGTTGATTCGATTACACACAGATTCATATCGTCCGCAAATATTACTAGTGAAATGTTATTATTTTCAACTACAATTTTTCCTACAGAATCAATTAGCAAATTGAAAAATACCGGCGACGTAGGTTCACCTTGACATATGCCAATTCTAGGGACTTCGAATTTTTTTGATTTTTTTCCGCCATTAATAATTTGGGCAGTCCGTTGTGCAAACATTTTTTCAAAATATGGTATCTGGCTGGGGTGAATTAGTTTTCTGAGACAATTTAGCATCATATCTGGGGAAATGGCTCCAAACGCATTAGATAAGTCAATACATACTAGTATTTTTTTTGTTAATTTGGGTTGATTGAAGAATTTATTTAGTATAATTGCAATAGCTTGGGAACAACTATGAAATGGTCGAAAAGCTAGTTGGTTATAGTACGGTATGTTATTAGTTTCTAAAAAATGCGAAAATGCACTAGCTACGTATTTTCCTTCAATTGCTTGTTCAATTTTTGGCACTTGTAGAAATCTACGTCTCCCACCTTTTTTCGGTATGACAGTCAGCTTTGCTTCTCGGTATGATTTTGGGTATACTCCGAATAGTGTGTTATATCGGACACTCCGTACTAACTCAGTTCTAAAAGCATAAGGTAAAGCAGATAATATTTGTCTGTTTAGGACGCTATCCAATCCACGTGTGGTCATTTTGGACGACATAAGACAGAGTTTTAGAGAATTACGTTTACAGTCACCTTCCCAGAAAATAGGATATTTTTCAAATCTAAATTTATCTGTATCATCGAGCTCTGGTAGATGGTTAGTGACCACTTGATTAAGACCTATATTCTTTTCACTCAAACCCCTTTTTTGTGTTTCTAAGAATTCATTTTTGAGTTCCTCGACCGTGAATTTTTTCCCACATGCTATCTCTTTTTTATTTTGAGGGTTTACTTTTTTATAGTAACTGTAAATTGCATTAACTGGTGGTGTTTCATGATCCCATTTACCCGTAGTGTTTAGTTTAGCATCTCTGCGCCTAAGTCGATTGAATTTGTAACTCATACTTTTTAGGCACATTTGGTATTGAGCATTGTCTGGGTCGTCCAAAAGTGCCTGATGGATTTTACTACATACAGTTTGAACAAGACGTGTGTCCCGCCTAAGGTAAGATTTAAACGCATTTATTTTGCATGTTTTTACACTTTCTGGAATAATAAAATCAAACGTTTTGTGTAAAATTGAGTATAAGGTCGCAGAATAGGTAGTATACTCAAATGCTAAGTTTTTGAAATTAAATATGTGCCCATTTTTGCATAAGTTCAAATAGTCTTCATCAGCATGTGGTAATGTAGGCATTGTACTCGTTTGTTCCATATGGTGTAGTTTTTCCTGTAGTATGTCATGCATGATGAATCCTAAATTATAAATTTGCTTATCAGAGATAGATGGTCTATGTAGATATATGACTTCGTCAACGATAGCGTCTACAGTTTCATCAGTAGTAAACATTAATAGATTATGCCCGTCATTTTCGATAGTATGTCTGCAGTATAGATTTTCAAATTTTTTGCATTTTATCCCTTTAGTGAAAAAAGTATCAATAGACGAACATTTTTTCCCCTTTCTGTGGTGTGTTGGTCCTATTATGTTATTATCATACCTATTTAGTAGTGGTTGTAATTTTTGACAAAATTGTACTTCTAGTTCTACGTCTCTTGGGTGAGTAATATCAGCATTGAGATCGCCCGCTAAAATAGCTTTCACTTTATTTTGGTTGTTTATAGCTTCAATAAAGTATTCAATCATTCCATTAATTTTTTCGTGATCTATGCCAAGATAACCGTATTTTTTGCTGCGTGGGTTAGGCCTGTAGAATGCGATCGCGTTATATGCGAACTCCTTTGTTTTTATATAAATGCCTGTAAAAGGGCCGCTCAATTTTTGCTGTTTAGTAAAAGGCCAGAGGTGGTTTTTTATTAAAATTGCTGAATATACTCGCGGCCCATACGGCGTTGTACTCGGCGTATGGGTAAAACATTTGTAACCTAATGGGATATATGTATGATCGTCTAGAAAGGTTGGACTAATATTCAATTCATTAATAAGAAATACTGACACTTTGGGGTAGACAGCGCACATTTTTTTGATTTGGGTATGGGGCGAGTTGAGGTTGGTGGATGCAATGATTATTTCTTGTATGTCTTTACTTCGTGGGAATTGCGTGATTGTAGGGTTGGGTTTTTTGTTTTCGTTATTTTGATTTTCACTAAAATTGCTAGAATTAGGATTGCTAGAATTAGGGTATATTTTTTGTTGATTTTTAGGTATAAATTTTTGCGGAATTTCTATTCCATCAATTTTTATATTAATTTGCTCGTCCCGCATGGCTGGCATGTCATTTGATTGGAAAAAAAATCGATTTTTTTCATCAATTTGAATTTCTTGGGTATCATATTTGGAGAATATTACAGGGCGTTCGACTAATGTTTGTACTTCTCTCATGTCATTAACTAGGGGGCTATCGTAAATTCGTCGTGCCAAATGATTAATAATTCCGTTATATTTGTGATTGTTAAATAGTATTTTTTTCTTTCCTAGATATATAAATTGATAATTATTTATTTTGTCTAGTTTCATTGTGATATTAGGCGTAGATTCGAGAGCTAATTGATTGTTGATTTTTTGCTTACTTGATTCGCACATAGTGCATGATATAGGGTGTTCGCATGTACAGTATATTCGTGGCGCTTGTATAAATGGTTTTTTGCAGTTGCGTAGGTTGTAACTATAAATATTTGGGTTATCATTATTTACATAATAAATGGGTATTTTAAGTAGTTCTTTGTCAATTGTTGGTATGAATTGTTGTATATTTTTAACCTTATCATATACAATTAAGTCAAAATTTGTATTATTTGTTGTATTCGGACTGTTAATTGTATTTTGTCCATTGAAAGATATTATTTGTTTTTCAGAATTGCGATTTTCAAAGACTTCGCGTTCAATGACAGTTTCGCATTGGTCGTATAAATCGTTGTAAAGAAATGACTTACCAGTTCTAACATTTGGAGTTTTAAAGGTTGGCGGAATTCGTTTTATACTAATCGTTCTTGTAGCCCATCGTCTATATTTTTTTCTTATTTTGCGGATAATAACATGGATTTTTTTACCTCTAATTTTTAGTCGCTTATTGTAGGAACTTTTGAATTCCGTGACAAAACTTTTTGTTCCTGGTCGGTTTGGAATAAACGGTGGCGTTTGCGCATTGAGAATATTTGTGATTTCAGTCATCAGCGTATGGCTTATAAATGGCAGATATCCTGTGAATTGGAATTTTTGGCCTTTAGTACAATCGAGTAAATGTTCGCAGAATTGTTTTGAATATAAGGCTCTTTTGAGTTTCTGCATTTTGCCTGTTAAATAGTTGGCTTCTTCTACTACTTCCTTTTGGCCTTCATAAACTTCACTGTTTCTAATAATACAGTTCAAGAGCCCGATAGCTAAGTTAGGATGTATGAAGCTGAGATATTTCCAATCGCTAAACATTTGTCCCGAAGCCGCACACCTTTTTTGTGACACTTCATTATAAGTTTTCCCATATCGTTTAAGTTGTAACCAATCTGATTCCTGCGGGAAATATACTTCTCCGTTTTTTAAGACATTTTTGGAGACGCCTACTTCCGTAAGTTCTTTAATGGTGTTCAAGTTTGCAATTTTATAGAGGTCCGTAGTGTATACTCGTATACCTTTATGTGCCTTATTATCGAGCTCCATATTTCCCATGTGGTCTGGGAGTACTCTTGCATGGTCTTCCGGAAGTTCGACATTTTCACCAGGTAGTTCGACATTTTCACCAGGTATATTGTTTGTAGATTGATCGTTATTGGGAACTTTTTGTGCATTTTCAGTATTCGGTTGTTCCGTGGTCGTTACATCATTAGTATTTTTCTCGGTTTGTTGGTCATTAGGTTCAGTTGTAGACTTTTTTTGGACTTCTTTGGCTTTTGTTGGGATTGTCGCTTTTTTTTGTACTGTTTTCTTACTGGTCGATTTCGTGTTATTAGCCGGTACGTTGCTGTTTTTTGGAGGTTCATTTAGTAAAATTGTTTTTTTCTGTGGCGATTGCTTTTTGGCTGAGATTTTTCCATTAATCATAGTTAGCTTTTTTTGATTTGGATCGATTGGTTTTTTTTTCGAGTTTTTGCCTCTAGTAGTTTCATGTAAACTTGTTGAAGATCGCTTTTTTTGTTCTTTTGCATTACTGGCTATTGGCGTACTTGTTTTAGGCGGTTGAGTTGTAGTAATCGTCTTTTTATGGGCTTTTTCCTGTTGTTTGTAGCTTGTGCTCGGTTGTTTTAATGTCTTTGTAATTTTACTCGTTTTTTTGCTATTGATTTGCGTTTCTGTTTTTAATTTCTTCACTTGTTCCATTATGTCTTTGTCCTTGGTTGCTTTAACATCAAATGTTTTATTTAGGTTCTCGATGGTTTGGACAATTTCGTGATGGCTGTTTGGGAGACTTTTATTACGATTTTCCGAATCGATTTTGGTTTCTTTGTGATGATTTGGCTCATTATTTTCATCAGGAGGACAGCTGTCTTGCGACAGCAATTCAATTTCTTTGGCTATAAGGTCCGAGACAAGCGCAATTGGTATTTCCTCGAGAGGTGTGATGTTGTGACCGGTTACTATTTGACTGGTTGAATTGGGCATCATTTCTAAGGTACTGGTCTCAAAAATTGACTCATCATTTTCATTAATACTGCATAGTGCTTCAATGTCTTTATTCATTTTTTCTTCTCGCTTAGATAGAGTTTCTTGTCCAAAGTCGAGTGTTTTTTTTGCGTTTATTACGGTGTACTTATCACTTAAGTCGTCAATTTTGGACATAGAGACGTCGCTGGCTGTAAGGTCTAATAGTGATAGGGTTGTGTCGTTGTTTTGTGCACGACTGTTGTTCAGGGAGTCTTTTTCTTCGACTGTTTCATTGACTTTTTTATTATATTCTTTTTCCTCATTTTCAATGAAGGATTCGGGCTCCGTTTTTTCGTTTTTTGGCGAGGATTTTGGCTCATTCTTTTCGTTTTTTATCATGCTTTTGGGTTTGCTTTTTGTGAAGTTTTTGATTTCTTCATTTTTGATTAAATCATTTGTTGAAGTTACTGTTACTGCACAATCGGCTGTCTTTTTTGTCTTATACACCGACTTGTTTTCTGGTGACTTAATGTTGTGATAAAGATTAGTAATGTCCTTATTAATTGTAATATCTGTACTATTAATGCAATTATTTTTAGTATTATCAAAATTATGTTTAGTATCCGTATCCTGAGGGCTTTTTCCGTTGTCTGCTTGGTCGATATTCATGTTGGTCATTTTTGCTCCGATGGTACCGAAAGTTGGGGGTTCGTCTTGGTACAAATTGACGTCATTAGCTCCGGTGAGAAGATCTTGCGTGCTATTTTCTTCCAGTAAGAAATCATTTAATTCTGGTCCATTATCCTCGTTTTGGTGGTCTTTTTTAAGGTCTAATTCATTTTTGTCAAGTTCCCAATCAGTATCATTACTTTGCCACTCTTTTTCAGTGTTACCGATTTGTTTTTTTTCTGGGCTGTATGCCACATTAAAGGTCATCGGTTGGGTTGTCATTGTTCTCATTAGTTCACCCATTTCGATGTTTTGGTAACTGGTCCCATTTTCTAGTGCTTTATTTTTAGTGACCACTTCTTCAACTGTACTGACTTCTTTTAAGTCCCCATTTAGCTCACTGACCGCTAGAGCTGAAATACCGCCATTGTCGATTGATTTGTTTACAAGTAGTGCCACCACATTCTGTAGACGCTTAATTTCTTTATTTTGCTCGGCCTCTTTTTTATTGGATTGGTTGACGTGTGCCAGAAGAGCTTCACGTGTTCGTTGATGTTCAGTTTCATGCACCTTGTTACATTTCATAACAGTGTCACTGTTGAATTCAAGCGCCGTAACCATTTTTTTTCGCATATCCGTGGCGTAATCTGTAAAATTTTGCTTAATGGTTTCACATTCATTTTTTGTGCCTTTAACTTCATCACGTAGTTTGCTGATTGCAGGGCTGACTTTTTTGATGTTGTCTTCAACACTTTTGATGCTGGCGTCAAATTTTTCATTAATATCCGAAAAAACTTGTTCCCTCATTTTTTTAATTTTTGTATCGTTTAGCACCTCACCTGGGCGTTTTTTGCCGAATCGAATTTCTTCAATTGTGTTAGCCCCTTCATCAAAACGTTCCATTGTTTTTTTAATATCGCACCACGCCGCGTCATTAGCTGTCATTTTGCACCTACTGATAAAGTTTGCCCCATCGATAAAGGGAAGCCCTGGGTGTATTTCATATAGTTGGTCATCCCTTCGTAGAGCGTTTTTGTCCATTTGGGCTCTTCTATCATGGTTTTTTAATTTTGGGTCACGCCACGGTTGGAAATATGTTGTGTAATATTGCCAATTTCTATTATTTTTAGCTTCTAAGAAGCACGATTTCTGACGGTCACTGGAGTCGAGATCTTTATTGTCCGATCTTTTCATCGAAAACATTTGAGCCCAGTGGGTGGGTAGCTGATGTTCGCGAATTTCAAATTTGGCCATAAGGTTATTGCTAGCCCGGTATCGATCGATTTCTTTCTGCCATTGCTGGGTTTGTGATTCAATTCGATCCTTTTCAATTTTATTTATGGATGCTTGCAGAAACATCGCATGAAAATAAGCACTTTTCATTTCTTTGGCTTTTGGTGGTGAAAAATTCCAAGGTCCAGCCAGCATTCGTGTTCGTGGTACGCCCATTTCACGTATTATTGCGGTAAGTGAAATCCGTTTCCATACACATTTTTCGCTGATCATATCGCCACAGAAAAAAACAATTGTCATTAGCGTACGGAAATCATGCACGTATATTTTTTGCACAAAATCATCAGGCCCATAATTTTCGTCATCGAACCCATATGCTTGTACTTTGAATTTTTCAAACTTTGATTCAAGGTGCTTGCGTGGGTGTTTTTTGTCATAAATTATTGTATAAAATTGGTTTGTGAAATCACTGCCGCGAACTCTTGTAAATCGGCCTTCCTTGGGGTAGATTACGCTTTCATGGCAATTTTCTTCAGAACATTTACCCTCTTCTTTATCTTTTCGTGTATAGATAACAATTTCATCGTCCCAATAAATACGATATTTTTCTCTTTCATAGGTTTCATTATCAAAGCTGCCTGTGCGTCCACGACTGCGAAAGCCACGGCCTCTGCCACGACCGCGTCCACGGCCGCGCCCACTTCCACGACGACCTTGTATGGGAGTTTTATCAGAATTAGAGTCATTCAAGGTACGGCTATTTGGACTTGCTTTGTGGCCTCTTCCACGGGTTGTATGATTGGAAAAAGGATTACTTTGTTTTTCCATGTAGTCTTCAACCGATATGAGTGGAGTGTTGAAGGGTACGTTTTTATCCTTAATAAATTTATTGCTTGATGAGAAGAGCGAAGCTTTTATTCTATTTTTGTTTGTTTTTATATGATTCATAAGTACGCATTTATCCGATATACTTTTTCTCAAAATTAGTTTCTCGGTGACTTTTTTATTTTCATTTGATCCTTGTTCCACTGACTGATTATTTTTAATTTCTTTTGTATAATTTTTTTTATTATTAGTTATATTCGCAATATTACGTAGCCATATATCATAATTTGTATAATTTAGTTTTCGGACATTATTTACCTGCTTGCTTAGGTTATGAGGGGGTGCCTCTGGTGTAAAACCCATTTTCTCTATTTGCGCTTTTATTTATTTCTCGTTTTTGTTTATGCTCTTTGATTTGCTGAGTAATTAAGTATGTAGATAAAAATACTATTAGTGGTGTAGTACTTTTGTATGTGGTTTTCAATGTATGTTATTTATTAATGCAATAGGGGTATAGATTGGAGGTGTAGTAGTAGTTGTAGCACGGTAGTAGTGGTAGTACAGTAGATTTAGGTGTAGTAATACTGTTACTATCGTTGAGACAGATTGGTGTAGTTTCTGTCGTTTCGCTTTTTCGTCGGTGTAGTATTCTAACGCGCTAGGTAAATATAATCTTTAAGTTGTAGCGGTACTAGACAAAACGAAGCAATTAGAGTTGTTAATCTAGAGTAATTTCGTTTTCGTTCAATAATGTACTAATGTGTTTTAAATTTTCTTAAAATAAATATTGTGTTTTTTTTTTTTATTTTTGTATAACAATTAGGCTAATTGTAAAGCCTAGAGACTACTTGTAAAGTCCCAGAAAGCCTTTATTAGGCTTTTTTTGCTGCTTCACAGCAAGTTTTCTGTTCCTTAGAAAACCTTGTTTACCTATATAAGGTATTTATTATCAAATTTTCTCTTGCGAACAAGAGAAAGTCTGGGGGGAGAGTTCTCAAAAATCAAATCCAGTAGAATGGTGCGATCTGACTCCCAATTATTCTATTTTGTATATATAGCAAAAGCTAAAAATATCGAAAAATAGGGAGAAAAAAGATTCGCTCCTTCTCGCTCGAGCGAAAAAAGAGAACTAAAAAGAAGAATATCATGAATGATCCGAAGAATATCATGAAACTCAACCGGTATACCGTATACCGCTGTAGTTCAAAATAAAAAGGGAAAATTGGTCTTTATATGATTTTAAAATATGCCGACACGGATTCCTGTCACACGGAATACTAGAAACGCTCGGCCGATTTTCATGAAACTAACCCATGAAAAACAACAATAAGCACTATAATTTAAGGTTTTTTGACTCTAGTACATCAGCGCATTCCTCCGCACACGATCTTTTTTGCCGGCGTGTAGAGCTTGGTAGAGCTTGCTGTATTAAAATTACGTCGGACGACACGAGAAAGTGGTAACAACCCGCCTGGCACATCGCGGTTAATTTTTAATTTCACCAAAGTACGTCAATAGGGTATTTATTCGGATCGCCAAAGTTCATTCAGTCTATATCCGATTATTTTTATAGGTTGGTCATTTAGGATTACCCCTATGTTACATAGGCTATGTAAAACATAGTATGTATGGTCTAACCTGCACGTTTTGATTTCCACTAATCATATCCCACCTCCTTCACAAGTTTTTAAACTAAAAAAAATGTAGATTCTCTCTATATTCAGAAAGTTGTCCCGATATTGATTTGGTATTCTATTACTTTTTAGAAAAAAAAATATTCCAAATAATTACGCAATTCCTCAATCTAGAAATAACTAGCCTAAATTCCATTATCTTAATAAAAACACCCTAAAT
>SCLG01001042.1:0-18737 GCA_004367875.1 Oikopleura albicans
ACTTTGGCAACATCGCCTATTTATCTAAAATAATAAATTATTAGTTTTTCGTTTCACAAGTTCTAGAAATCTGGGAGTTTTATCTTCGATATAGAGCACTTCATCTAAAAGTTAGAGGCAAGTATGGATAAGTTATCAAGTATTATCAAATAATTATCAAAATAATCATGTATCTTTAATGCCACATAAATTATGTGACATAATGGTCCTAGCAAAACACAATTCGGAGTTGGCAAAAAAAATGGTAACTTTCGGATTTTGTTAATTTCTGGATTTTGGGAATTAGGGATATTCCAAGTTATGTTTAGAGCAGTGTTCCGTAAACGTGCCCAACGTAACGCTAACGTCTGCCTAACGCTAACGCGAAAATGTAGCATTTTCGGAACACTTGTTTAGAGCGTCCACCGTAGAAATGTCGCAGATTCGTATTCTAGAATTGTTTTAATCTCCCATTTTCGAGCCAGTGAAACCAAATGAATGAAGGTTGTGTCATGTCAAAATTATTGAACGTTACTCAGGATGTCATCTTGCTGTCAAAAAAAATCTAGAATACGAATCTGCAACATTTCTACGGCAAACGCTCTATATTCTCCCAATTTCTTCAAGCAGTATATTGAGATAAAAAAATGATCAATTTAAAATTGGGAAATTATTCTGCCAATTTCGTTTTTTTGCTTCGAAAAGCTCGACACAACAAATCTTTTTGAAAACACAATTTACGACAAAGTTGTTTATTTCGGAACATATAAATAATTGTGAGTTAGAAGTGAGTCTACAAATTTTCTGAACTTCTGAATTTTTTCTCAGAAATTAGCAAAAAATAGTTCGTCTTCGAGGTCAATTGAGTCGGTCGCTTGAAGTGCCAAATTTCGGGGAATTGACTTTGGGAAACACGTTTTCGTTTGTCTAATTAATACGTTTGCCATTTTCAAGTTTTTTTTTACTTTTTTTTTGTATTTCTTGCTCAAGGAATAGAAATCGATTTATGATTTTTGGACTAAAACCTGAGTTTATATCTCATTCTGCAGATGCGCGCCGCGCGCCACAGGTTTCACATTTTCGATAAACATGTGCATAAAATTGGTTTCGTCCGTCTATGAGTTAAATATAACATAACGTTTCAGCTGGATACTGATTGATCCAACTGGACATAACTCTAAGATATTATATGACTTTTATATGCAGATTTTATTATAGATATTATCGGGTAAAAATTATTCCTCAAAATATTGACACATAACGGGGCCGGTGGTTATTTAAAACACATTTTAGCAACAATACATGGTTATTAGACTTGTAAACTTAAAAAAATACCAAATGTCCTTAGTTCGGCGCGGATTTTTTAAACTTTTTTATGCCGAATTGGGCACCAGGACTGTAGATATAAGCGTGTAAAATGGTAAGATTGAAATAACGGCCTTGATGCTGTACACGGGTTCGGTAAATAAGGGTCGCTGTCGTGTTTTCAAAATGACCCTTATATGGCAACCGGACCGTTATTTAGCATTTCTATCTTGCAGATTTTTTTTTCTGGTTTATCAAAAAAGACAGCTAGGCACTGCGCCGTGATCTTGCAGGTTTTCCCGTTCGATCCATTATCTAGCGGGTTTTTCTTTCGCGAAAGTTGCAAGATAACAGCTCATGGCCCATGAGTCATGGGGTGTTATATTCGAGAATATTGCCCAGCCGGATCAATCAGTATCCAGCTGGAAAATTGACACACATATAAATTATTCACGCATGAAGCCAATTGTATACACATGTTTAAACATGTGGCGCACGACGCGCCGCGCATCTGGAAAGTGAAATATAAACTCAAGTTGCTAGTCCATATTCATAAATCAGTTTTAACTCATTGAGCTGTACATAAAACATATATTACAGTAAAAAATTGAAAAAAATTTGAAAATGGCAAACGTACTAGTTAAACAACCAAGAGTGTATTTTTCAAAGTCAATTCCTCGAAATTTGGGACTTCAAGCAACTGATTCAATTGACCTAGAAGACGAACTATTTTTTGCTAATTTCTGACAAAAAAAAAAGATAAAGTTGGTGTTGTCACGAAGTGACATTTTCGTTTCCGAGTCATGGCTCTGGATGTCAACGAACGTGTTCTAAAAATTCCCAGGTGAAGTGCGTGTATATAGACACACAACTTGTTTTTTTCGTCGATTTAAGGCATATAGAGGCCCTGTAGGGCAAAACGGGTATTGCTGACCCCCTCAATTTTTCGATAAAATTCGATTGACGTTTTTTTTGCGTAGATTGGAGATTTCAAACAGCTCTCTAGGGCGCCCTGGTGGCCCAAATCAATTTCTGAATAGTCAGATCGACGTAGTTTGACGAACTCTACAACTTGGTTTTACCAGGTTTTTCGAATTATTGCGAATTATTGTGAGTTTTTAAGTGTGTGTATATAAACACGCATTTCCCCCTACGGGTTCTCAAAAACTCCTCCCGCCTGAGAGTCATTATAAATTTATTTTAAAAAAACCGTTTACAAGGTTGAATTGAAATGAAAATTACCAAATTGTACCCGATATGTATACCCGAAACTAAACAAAATTTCAAGAGTTTAACCTGAATTACTCAACTGAACCCTAGACCGCGCAGTGTGGACACATTTGTCCACAATTTTATTCCAAGCGTTAATAACTTTTGAAGCAAAGAAAAATTTAGCCATAAAAATCTCGCCCAATGACAGTTGCCTGATGGCTGAATGAAAAAAACGTATAATCAAACTATTCCTATCTCTAATTAGTTGTTAATTTTCCTTGATTTATCAAGTAACATAAGTTATGTTTTGGTTCCAAATTGGTTAATCTATGTTGATTTTTACTGTCGTTACATTTAACAAAAACAATCATAAACACCGCATTTTATACCGGTCGAACAAAACGTCCAACCAATACGTTCAAGGGTTAAACCAAATTTTCTAATATTTTCCCTTTTTTCTTCCACCAAACATTCAAGTTTCTAAAATAAGCATTTTCTTTCAAATAATCGATTTATTCAAGGAAATATTTTTGAGATATAAAAAAACGTGCGATAGAACTATGAGATGAATCATACTCGATATTTGCATCTGTTTTTTTATTGCAAATGATTCGAACGATGTTTAAATTGCGGTATATATACCGGGCGATACAGTTTCGTGGTATTCAATACCATAAATAATCATTCGTAAACGATCAAAAAGAGCTTTTACTTAGAGACACAATATGATAAACTCCGCGAACGTCGGAAAATGTATACCTAGTCCCTTAGATGGACAAATATTTTTTCGGATAATAAGCGCCCCTCGTTGGTCTTTTACTAGGCTCAAGTGTTGGTCCTTTATTAAACGCCAGAGCTCCGCATTACCGGCTCATTTTTTGGCTAGGCTCGGGTCGGCTTTTGAGACCCCAATTTTTTTAGCTTGGCTCGGCTCGGCTGGCTCTAAGTGATTTTTTTTTTGGCTCGACTTGACTCGGCTCGCTCTAGCGTAAACATGTTTTGGCTCGAGTCGCTGATCGTAAACTTCTATGTATAGGAAAATTTTTTGACAAAAATCTGTTAAATCAATATTTATTTTTTTTTTCATTCCCAAATCGTCTTCCGTTTTATCCTTTTTTGGCACCTTGAAAAATTCTAGAACTTGCTACAGACATTTCCGGAACTTCATTTTGACACAATTTTTTAACTCTCAAGGGAAGGACTTTTTGAATACCCGTAGGGGGAAATTGTGTGCACGTAAGCACACTCTTAAAAATTCACAATAATTCGCAATAATTCTGGTAAAACTGGTTAAGCCAAGTTGTAGAGCTCGTCAAACTACGTCGATCTGACTATTAAGAAATTGATTTGGACCATCAGGGCCTCCTAGAGAGCTGTTTGAAATATCCAACCTACGCAAAAAAAAATACTGCCAATGGAATTTTCTCGAAAAGTTGAGGGGGGGTCAGCAATACCAATTCTGCCCTACGGGGTCTCATTATGCCTAAAATCGACAAAAAACCTCGTCGTGTGCATATATGCACACACTTCCCCCTGCGAGTTAACTTCCCGAGTTCTACAATTTGGCCAAGACAGATTTTTGTCAAAAAAAATTATACATAGAAGTCTACGATTCTAGTCAAAAATTCTTTAGCTCGGTTTTACAAGGTACTAAAAGGACGCATTGAGCCGTTAACAGGCAGGTTTTTGAACATTTTAGATTACCTGTAAACGGCGCACCCTGTGTAATATTTCCTCCTTAATACTCCTTAAAACTGTATTTTAATTGTACACAGAGGTGGTCGAACAGTCGATGCTCCCCTATCTTGACAGATCGCCCATATCACGCCAAAAATCCCATATCTTGACAAATTTTATGCTCTATGAGTCATAGTCTATGACTCAAAGTCTATGACTTATAGTCTGTAAAAATGTGGGCGCAAGGACTGTAACCGCGGTTATCAATGTGAAATCCCGGTTATCATTTAAATTCACATCTGAGACTGTATGGTTTTGTATCACAACAGGTTGATGTCTCGTAAAAGTAACATTTTTTATCGTAACATTCTGAGTGGTGACAAGGCTGTCGTAAATCACCTCAAATCAGGATAGAAACATGCGATCTGAACTTGGGCCAGTTTTCGTTCAATGTATTCTTTATTTGATAAATAAAATCAAAAGTTTGCACAAGCTTTTTTCTCTTTGTTTTTCAGAGAATTTCGTCAATATAAAGCGCGTCGTAATTGAAGAAGTTACATTTGTGGTGAACATTTGTGAAACATAATGGAGTATGAAAACGAGAACCCACGAAGAATTCTAGGTAATGTTTAATGATAACGGCGCAGTGCGTAGGCGAGTCTACAAGGCAACTGTTTACACAAAAAGTGAAAGATAACGGTATGAGTAGCAAAAATTAAAAGATAACTAGGTAAAATATAACGGCGTAGAGGGTATGTGATAAAAAAAACTTGGATCTTGACTTTGAAATTCTTAAACTTTTTATTGACAAAGTACCTCGAGTACTCCGTAATGTTTGACAAAAAAATAAAATCATCAAAAAGTGAAACATAATTGCGGAGTGCAAAGGCGGATTTGTCTGAATTGGTATGGGGATTACTCTGTAATTTATGAACCATCAATCATATATTAATTCTCGAATATACAGGGGGTAGTTCAATTCCGGCCACCTAATTCTGGGTCGCTTTTCAAAAAAATTCCAATTCGGGACGCGTTTTTTCGCGTCCAATTCTGCGTCAAAAGTTCATTTTTGGTATTATTTTAACCCAATTTTTGGTCGAAACGGGACTTTGAGTGAAAATCGCAAAACGACCTAGAATTAGACTACGCCCTGTGGATCTTTTGCCCAACTTTTCCTACTTTTCCCCAATTTTAAACCAATTTAAGCACACAAAACTCAGAAAAGTGTCACTTCGTTACGTGTCAACTCGTTACCACACCAACTGTAGACATAGGATCCGATATTTTTTTACAAACCAAGTGATGATGAAGTAGAAATGGTATTGTGACGAATCAAAAAAAAGAGACTAAGTTGTCTACCAGCTCTACTCGACCACAAACATCAGAGAAGTGAGAGCCTCGAGTAGTAGTCTTGGTCAGAGATGCCAAAGTTCTGTTTTTTCGCCGAACTTGAGAACTTTAGAACAGAACGGCAAAAGAACAAAAGAACGCAAGAACACCGTTCTGGGGCATTTTTCCATCACGAGACAAAACAGAACGGTCATTTAGAACGTATCACCCAATTCCCACCCAACCCCACATATACAAATAATTCGACTCATTTTTTAATCTGAGAACGAACGAACGAACGTTCTAAAAATACAACGTTTTTTGCGCGAAAAGAATCGTATCACATGAACTGAACGAACGAAAATTGGAGAACTATTACACAATAGAACGAGCGTTCTGCTCTGTTCTGAAATTTAGAACACAACTTTAGCAACTCTGGTCTAGGTTGATTACCCGCTAAGTTCAAAAAATTACGCTAACTGAGTTCAGGCTAAAACTTAAAGTTGACTATTTATTCCAAAATCGTTTATAACTCAAGCTTATTACCATCATATTGTCGTTAAAAGACCTAAGTAAACTCATTTAGTTTGTTTTTTGAGCTCCGAGCTAGAACTAGACAGGACATTCTGAGTTATTTACTTAATTTTTAAGTTTTTTTTCTTATGAAATTTGTTGACCTTTATTTAATAATAAAATTTATGTTTTAATCACGCGAAAATCACTTTAGTATTGCTTTTAAGTTTTTTTAATTACTTATTTGACCTTGAGGTAGCCAGAGCATTCGAGATTCATTTCGTGTTTTTGGTAGACCCTTATTTGGCCACACCTGTACGATTTTCTTTCGCTATTTAGGAACGGAAACCTTATTACGTTATGATTATGGAGTAAATACGTGTATTTTGACGTCACAAATTTCCGGAACCATAACTATAGCGAAACTATTTTGACGTTTTTTTCTATAATATTTACGTTAGAATTCACAAACGGCGTTGCATTCATCTACGATAATGATAACAGCCAAATAGAAACGTTACGATCTAAATACTACCGTAAGTATTGCCTACCAGCGCCCATTTACCTTAGAATTGGGACTAAGCGTTCACACAAGTTAACCAGGAGTAACATCATGAAACATAAGACAACATAAAACAACATAAAAACAAAAGCACCTAACTAAATTAACAGTAAGTAAGAGAAAAAAATTATGCCATAAGCACCTAATACAAAAAAAAATCTCTTAAATTAAGGCACTTTAAGCGTGATCAAAAGAATGGCCCATTTTTGGGCCTTTAATCAAATTTATCCCGAGATAGGGTGAACTCGAGCCAAAACTGGATTGATTCACTACAATCCACTTTTTAATTTTACCTCGAACGGTTTAACCACTTTTTGACACAAATTGGTGGTTTAAATTTGGTTACTTTTGTTTTCAAAGTCGATTCACCCATATTAAACTTTTCATCAAAAGTTCTTATTAAGAGTATTAAATACTTTCACTCCCTGAAAACACTTTCAAAATGATATAACGCCCCTGAGCTGTTGCTAATTTCGTACGAATTAAAATTCGAAAAATAACGAAAAATAACGATTTTTTTTGATGGACCACTGTACACCACATGCCCAGTTTCGGAATTTTTATTTCATATTTTAACATGATCACCGTCGCACTGCTTAGTTATTTTTCACTTTTTATTATGGATTTTTATTTTATTATTATGGGTTTTTTTTTTTCTTATGGGTTTTTATTTTATTTTATTTTAACTAACGGAGAAGTTAGTACATTCATTATAACCGCGGTTAACCGTTTAGGTATTGGAAATCCCGTACTAGAAATCTGCACTCGAGTTGCGCCGGGATATTTGTCAAAATGGGACTTGAAGGAATCGGAGTGGATAAATGGGGATGAGTCACACCTTCAAATTTTCACGGTTTGTCCAAAAAACGTAATCGCCGCAAAATCCAAAAACCTCAAATCTTTAGTTTGGTTTTTTAACCGTCCAAAAATATGTCACTTGTGTTATGTTCATGCGAGATTTCGGTTTTTTCTCTGCGGTAGTCAAGACAATTTTAAATCGCTGATGACGAAAAAAAAAATGCGTTAAAAATGGCCTCACGGACTATCGGAGAAATCGTTTACGAAAGGAAAACATGTTTGAATAATTTCACGTTTATTGGAGAAAACGTTTATTACAGTTCTTAATTCATAACGGCCGTTTTCGGTTCTCGAAAAAACGGCCGTTATGGGGTAAACGGCCGTTTTTTGAGGAAAAAAGCTGTCGTTATAGAATAAACGGAAGCGCCCCTTATGGAGGGAGCGCTTCAATTGGTACGCGCGATCTTTTTGGTACTGAAGCTTCTTTTGGTACTGAATTTTCCTTTGGTACCAATGCTTCTTTTGGTTAAAGCTTCTTTTGGTACTGAAGCTTCTTTTGGTACCAATGCTTCTTTTGGTACCGGCGAGTACCAAAAGAAGCTTTAGTACCAAAGGAAGCTTCAGTACCAAAAGAAGCTTCAGTACCAAAAGATCGCGCGTACCAATTGAAGCGCTCCCCCAAAAAACGTTTTTCGGTATAATTCGTTTTTTTTCCGAAATTTGTACGTTTTTTGCTGAAAACGCGATATCTTCAATATTGGCTTACAGACTGTATTCGTCTCATTAGATCTTAAAAAGTGTTTAAGGTCAGTATGATGGGGACTTTGTTTATGAAGCTGGCATCTTTCTTTATTTCAATTTAGAAAAAATATTTTATCAGAAAGGATCGTTTTTCTTTGAGTCACCTCGAATAATTGTGCGGTTTTAAATACGAAAATAATTAGGGTGTCAATCAGACCGCAATGCACCGTGTGAAGAAAATTTGAGTAAATATAAGTCTAATGAAAACTGTTTTTATACAGGGGTTAGTCCAATTCTGGGTCGCTTTGCAATTTTCACTCAAAGTCCTGTAAAATGCGACCCAAAAATGGACCCAGAATTGGACTTCTCATTTTTTTTTAAACAAAAAAAACTATTGGATGTATATCAGTAGAACTCTTTAGTTGTAGAGCTTATCAGATAACGTTGACCTGTTTATTTAGAAATTTATGTTTTCCGGGTAAATCAATCTAAAGTTTGTACCCAATCGACCAATTTTTATAAAGGTCGGAGTCCTTTAAGGCCGGCCGCCGGACCTCTTGAATTCGGGATTTTTGGCCCAATTAGCCAGCGAACATTATAACAATCACCAAGAGGGAGGCCAATTGAGAGAGCGCACTGAGATGTAGCTCATATCCTGGGGCCAATTAGCCTGTGTGTGCATGTCCAATTTTTTTTAACTAGTGAGAATGCGACTAGTGAGAATCGAGACGTACTCAATGAGAAAATCATGCATCGTGCTTTTTTTAAAGGTTAAAAATCCCATATTCATGAGGTCCGATTGTTAGAAAAATTGAAATTTTTTATTGACTTTCTGATATTATCCACTTCTCACAAAGTTGAATATCTAGATTAGAACTTTCATAGATGTTTGCCAAAAATTCTAACAATTTATGATAATTCTGTTTTATTTCGCGGGTTTTAATCGCAAAGCAGACCCCCGCCTAGCCCCATTTCACTAATACTGTTATAAGGCCGCGATAATCATATATTTTGCCTAAAAAAAGATTTCTCAATATTTGGCTTTAGCCCGACTATAGATGTCCCAAAAAGTACCTAAGCTGTTCGTTGCTCTTTGAAAGATCAAATTCAGGATAAACACGTTTTTGCGTTTATTTAGCGATCTCAAAAGAAAAATAATTCTTCTAAAAATATTAATTTTGCTGCAAAATTCGCTTTTTTTTGACATTTTTTTGAAAAGGTTCTGTACGGCATTAGAGAAAGAAGTCAAATATTGTTCAGGAACGTCTTTTTACTTTCCTGTCGCCGGAACAAAAGTGTGTTCTCCTACAGTTCGTCCGCGGTAAATAAACGCCGAGAATTTTTTATTTTTCTAGAAAAATTCATAATTATTCGATCGGTTTGATACTGTGTAAAAGTTTCGATGAACGAGAGCTCCTAGAACAATATCCCTAATTTTCAAAATGCTTATTTACTGCCAGGGTTTTTATGGTAGAAAATTTTTTCCTTAAAAGTTACTTCCTATTTCAAAATAAAAATTTCAAACACAAACTTTTGATAACACATAAAACTTTTCCAAAGAATGTAAAATCTTTCACACAACCTGCTCTGTAATTGAAAAAAAATAATGAAAATGAATGATAACGACAGAGCGCATAGGCAATTTAGCTAACAGATTTATAATATAAAAGCGGGTCAAGCGCCCACACAATGAAAAAAAAGATTGATTGAGTGCATTTTAATTAATTTTGGCTTACAAAAACATGATCTCTCGCTATAAGAGCACGCTGATTGGCCTTACAGATTCAACAGCCACTTTTTTGATGAGCTCATCACTTTTTTCGATTGTGTAGGCGCTTGACCCGCTTTTATAGTATAAATCTGTTATAAAGCGTCGTCAATTTGACAATTTGTATGTTAACCGATTCTACGAGAAACTTTCTAGAACACATGAAAAATAAGTGAATCGAGAATGACTCTAGATTTCGAAAACAGCGCCACGTGGTTTTTTAGTTTATAAAAAATGAAGAAAAGTTAATTCGCCGAAATAACCTTATTTCATGAAAAAGTATATTTTATTTCGAGTGAGGTCTAATTTTTCAAAACCCTTCTTATGGCAACTTTTTCCTCAAAATATTCTTTAGGAAGTCGTGAATTACTTCAAAGTCAGTTTAATACCGTCCGGTTCAACACTTAATGTTTTGCGAACATTTCAATGGTTTTGTCGAAATCAAAATCGAACAACGTTTGCCGGACAAACCGGTAATGATGATATCGGACGCACCTTACGTTTTCTCATCCAGAGGTCCGGAATCAGAACAAATCCTTTACCAGGAACCAAATTTTAAAATTGATCACTTTGTTTTTATAATATGGCTACAGGGGTGACCAAGTAAGAGTCTCTAAAGTAAGGGTCTTTTTCCCGAAATAACGGTCAATGCCGCCAAACAAAGGTTGTCGCGCTATCTAAAGTTCAGTATATTATTAGCCGCTTTGATATACACCAGATGTACCTTTATCTTAGTAATTTGAGCCTATTTTCCATTATCTTGGGGTTTTATAAACAAAAAAACACGTATTTCGCAATACTCTCGAATAACATAGCCCCTATTTTCCATTATCGTGGAGTTTTATAAACAAAAACATGTATTTCGCAATACTTTCGCCCCTATTTTCCATTATATTGGATTCGCCTACGCATTTTCAACCATACGCCCACACAATGTACCG
Organism: Oikopleura albicans; assembly: GCA_004367875.1. Lineage (NCBI taxonomy): Eukaryota > Metazoa > Chordata > Appendicularia > Copelata > Oikopleuridae > Oikopleura > Oikopleura albicans. The sequence continues at coordinate 10,826 of SCLG01001042.1, forward strand.
TTATCTTGGTAACATGACCCTATTTTCCGTTATCTTGGTTCAATTTAGCCCAAAACTTTCCCAAGATAAAGGTACATCTGGTGTATCGTATATTAAAACAAAAGAGTGGCTCTTATTTGGCGACCACTGTATTGTCTTGCCAAAATGAGGAATAAACCCCTGATACACGGTGAGGTAATTCAAATGCTAAGCCGTTTTTCGGTGACTTATATTCGCTCAGCGCACTCGCGAACCAAAAACGGCTTACAATCTATATTAAATCACCCTGTAGTTCGTCAAAAAAGCATAAATAATTTTTACTTTTTGGGAAAACTTCAAAAAATTCTGGGTGTGCTATAAAATACGTTAGAAATGTCTAGTTTTCATACCGAAAGCTGGGTACCGGTTGAGTTTCATGAAAATGGGCCGAGCGTTTCTAGATTGTTCGAAAATTCTTCCGATTGTATGAAATGTTATAAACACGCATAATTTGAAAACGAAAAAAAAAATTGTGAAAGAGAAAAGTGACGAAATTCTTCCCCCGATGCGTATTATTTTCTAGATACAAAAGCTTCAAATTTTGAGAGTTTTCACGCCATAAGATATTTTTAAATAATCTCGAAACGCTCGGCCGATTTTTATGAACTTCGACCGGTAGACCAAGTTCTTTGAATCAAGACTTTAAATTTCGTACTAGAACTATCGAAAACCAGTCAACGATTGCGACTTTTCACAAAACCGAATATAGCAACAACAATCTCGATCGAGAAGTCAATGCAATTGCCAAAAAATCTTCACATTGCCGAATCCAGCATAATTTTTACGTCTACCTGCGAGTTAACTGATCCTTCTACTGCCACCGAAATTCTCGACATAATGAACTACGCAAAGACTCACGGTAAGGTCGGTAAACAAACATTATTTTTTGCGATCATTTTATAATAATTGACACCATCTTATCTTAATGACTTTTTTTTTGAAAAAAAGTGTTATGGCCATTCGACGTAAAATTTAACAGTGGATTGTAGTGAGCTAATCCAGTTTTGGCTCAAGTTCACTCTATCACTTGATAAATGTTATTCAAGGCCTCCAAATGGGGTATTCCGAATGCCGCATTCGCTTGGTCACGCTTAGAATGCCTTTATGGCCATTTGATGGGCTATTTAAAAACTATCACTACAATTTTTGGTGGAAAATAACAGCGCTGTGGTTTGATCATCAATGTCTACCGAGTATTTTGGTTTGGCCTGTCAAGACGGAGTGGGGTGGTCGCGAAAAAAAACCCGTTTATGAGTCCTTTCGCGACCACACCATTTGGTCGCAAAAGGGTTTTTGGGGGAGGTTTCCTTCACCATCAAAACTGACGACTAAATAAAGGACAACTACCCTAGTTTCAAATAGATTTTGACTCTTTTTTGGGTCTAGGATTGTAAATCGTTTCAGTTTTTTGTGCCGAATATTCTAAAAATCATACTAGTCTAAATAGCCATTTTTATGTAATAGAATTTGATGCAATAAAATCGCTGATCACGTTGGGATTTATGAAAGTGTGCATCTGATCAATCTTGTTCTCAAGCTGATTTTGGCTAATCTTCTAAAAAAAAAATCTGAAAAAAAATTTTTGCCCCTTTTTTGGCATGTTGATTTAACCACTTAGCGACTTATTGGATTAAGATGAATGCGCTTCAAATCAATCACCAGGATGAAAATATGATTAACTCGTCGCGACTGGCCGAACTGATAAACGCCGCCAATATTGTTTTTGCCACTTCAAACTGTATCAAAAGGCTGTTTGGTGTTAAAAGACCCCTCCGCCAAATTGCGCAAGAAAACCTCCGGATAACCGAGGAAAAATACGCCATTTTGACACAGGTTTGAAGGAGTTAAAAAACTGAAGACTTTCTCTGTTTAGACTAAAACTGTTTTAAAGACAAAGGAAACTCTAAAGTGATGAAGGAAAAGTTCTAAAGCAAAAAGTTCAATCAACCGTAAGAGTCGTTTCTAGACAACAATTTCGAGAAGTTGCCAGTGATAAGGCCTCGACGAGTTGAAATCGCCGTTCGTGTAAGTTAAAAAATGAATGACTGGTATATAAACAGTGTAGTAATAGTAATGAAATATTCAAATGATGCATCGCCTCAAGATAAACAACTCATCTTCGGTATCAAATATCAAGCACTGCAATTGGCTGAACGTGAACAGATCCCCCAGCGCTGCTTAGGGCCAATCAACACCGCAAAAAATATTCTGTCGAGCAGCAAAGCAAACAAAAAACCTCAGCGACCCATTAATGCATCTTTTGAATAATACGATAACTTTTACTCTAATGTTTATAATTTCAGTCATTTATTTTTTTAACCTACACGAACGGCGATTTCAACTCGTCAAGGTTTTAATGATGAATTTTAAATAATAGTGTGGAAACTTCGACGTACTCAAAAATAATTACTAAAAATCAAACAAAAAATAAACAAAAAAAAAAAGTAAAACGTAAAGAAAGAAAAACAAAATAAACATAAAACAAAATAAAATAAAACAATTAGTTTCTTTCAAATATAAACGTTAAATTTAACGTCAGATTAAACTGTTAATCTAAGAAAAATCCAAATGGATGAATTTTATTTGTATTTTATTTGTATTTTTCAGGGGTGTGAACCGACACTTATTTTTTCACCAAATGGCGAATCGGTGCATCCGGTATTTATGCTGAACGAATCGGAAATTCACGACAATATTGGAGCCAATGACGCTTTTGTTGGAGCATTTTTGTCACAGATCATAGATGAAGGAGGGGCTTTATTTTGGAGAAAAAAACGAAAAATGTTGTTCACTGATGTTAAGGACGGGTCACTACCGTTGTGTACAAATAAAACCCGAAAAGTAGCGTGAAGACTGTCAGAGGAGATAGAGTCTGAAATATGAATTTTCTTCAACTTCACGCCCACGTGGTGGCGCTACGTGGGTGGTTATGGTGTCGAAAATTTTCTCATGGGATACTTCAAACATTTCTACATCAGCTCGTAACACAAATTAATCATATTACTGGCGTGAAATAACTTTTGTGGCGTTTTCCCGTGAAGTCAATTTTGTAAATAAAGGTAGTGACCCGTCCTTAAGACCATTCTGTACCAAATTTTTGAGAAATCTAGAGAACCGGAAATTTTGACCGTTTTTTTTAATCTTTTGGTTAGCAAAAATAAGGAGTTATAAAAATATTTATGTAAACCCCAATCCAAGTGAATTGGAATGACGATGTACTGGAAGAAGCTTTGAAGGCTGCTCATTGGGCAAAACGTGAAGTTCTCCGTTGGCATGGACCTCAATTCCCAAAACGTTGCGGATTTTACGCCTGGCGACAAGGTCTTAGGGACTATTCTCATAGGAGCCAGGGATGAATACAGTTAAAAGGTAGTGGGTCTTAGACGGATTAGTAAAACATCTTAAAAACGAAAAAGTTTTCCAGTTTTCCACATTAGTGACATTTTTTTGGTGCTATTGAGCATTTAAACCGTAAAGGGGTGAAGGGTAATTTCGCACTACTCTTGGTCGCGAAAAAACCCGTTTATGAGTACTTTCGCCACTACACATTGTGTCGCGATTTGTTGTTCAAAATATGGTTTCGCGACCATTTTTTTCACCTAAAAACAGTGGTCGCGAAATCTCACCAAAAACACCATTTCGCGACCATTTTTTGAACAACAATTCGCGACCACACATTTGGTTGCGAATTACTCATAAAGAAAGTACTCTTTCTTAATTTGCATTTAAAAATCGTCATGCACGGCCCGTCGACTAGGGGTAGAATGGCATCATTTATGCGAATTTCAACATGAGTTGAATCTATGTCACTTAACTCTCAGGGGGGAGGAGTTTTTATGAACCCGTAGGGGGAAATGCGTGTATATGAACACGCACTTGAAAATTCACAATAATTCGCAATAAAAAACTGGTGAAGCCAAGTTGTAGAGCTCGTCAAACTACGTCGATCTGATTATTCAGAAATTGATTTGGGCCACCAAGGCCCCCTAGAGAGCTGTTTTAAATCTCCAACCTACGCAAAAAACACCGTCAATCGAATTTTCTCGAAAAGTTGAGGGGGGTCACAATTACCCGTTTAGCCCTACAGGGCCTCCATGTGCCTTAAATCGACGAAATAACAAGTTGCGTGTCTATTTAGACGCACTTCCCCCTAGGGGCGCCGAAGCGTTTGCGGGAAATTATTTTAGCAGGAAGGTTTTTTTCCTGGAAAAATTTCCGAAACGGGAAAAGGCGTATGCTGGAAGTTACTTTTATCAAGAAGGCTAATTTGCGAGAAGTTATTTTCGCAGGAAATAACTTCCTCAAGAAAACTTTTTTTCAAGAACGCTCTTTTCCTGGAATCATTTTACGGGAAGGCTTTTTTCCTGGAATATTAAAAAAACGTCAAAAATTAAAGATTTATTATATCCCATTAATCGAATAATATATAGACCACCTGCGCCGTTGTGTTACTACCCGCTATGTTACCTAAGTTCCTTTATATTATCACTTTTTGGAATTTAATGAACTTTGATTTCCGATTATTAGACCAATCGCCCTATTATGGTATCAAAGTTCCATTATGTTACCATTTTTTTGCGATTTAATGGTGGTATCATAACAGCGCAAGTGGTGTATATTATATGACTTATAGGGGAAATTCTTGCGGGATTTTTTGCAGGAAATATTTTCCTCAGGAAAATTCTATTGCGGGGAGTATTTATCGCAGGAAATCGCTATTGCGAGAAGGCTTCACCTCACGAACGCTCTTTTCCTGGAAAATTTTTCCAGGAAAAGAGCGTTCCTGCTAAAATAATTTCCCGCAAACGCTTCGGCGCCCCCCTAGGAGTTAAACATGGGGTTTGTTGTTTCTCGCCGGATTTTGTGAGTGTATGTCCGGGCAACGTGTCTGTATTACCTCCGAACGATAAATAACCAAATTCGGAAATAAAGTGCTGACAGTCTAAAAACCGCTTAGGGTGTATGCTCTCAGATGCGAACAACTTTCGGCTGCGGAATAATGGTGCGGTATAAACAGTTCACACTTCCTCCCTGCCCTCAACAATACGTTGAAAATCAAATTACCTCTGCAACAACAAAGAATAAAAAAAATAATGCAATAAAAAAGATATGATTATTTTGTTCCGCAACCGATTAATACATGAACTAATAGTATTTGCTGGCCAAAACTTCGTGGAACATTTTTCACACCAATTCTTTTAGAGGGTGAGTTTTGTGATAACGGTATTTAAGGGTAGTCCAATTCTGGGCCATCAAATGCTGAATCGCCATTCAAAAAAATTCTAATTCTGGGACGTTGTTCCCCCCCCCAAAAAAAAATAGAAGTAAAATTCTGGGTCAAAAAATCCATTTTTGGGTCGCACTCTACCCAAGTTGTCGGTTGAAAGTCCAATTCTGAGTCAAAAGTCCCATTCTGGGTCGTAACAGGACGTTAAGTGAAAATCGCAATGCGACCCAAAATTGAACTAACCCCTGTAAAGACAAAACATAATTATCAAACTAAATAATGTACAGTCCAGTCGTGATGTAGTGTGAGATTTAAACATCCGAGAAACTTTTTAATTAAATTCTCCAACTAAAAAGTCCTTATTTAAATTTTATCTGCGATTGCATTACAGAAAGTCAACTTAATTAACATAAAGGTAATTTCACGCAACATGAAAAAGTGGATTGTAGTTGGTTAATCCAGTTTTTGCTCAAGTTCACCCTGTCACATGATAAACGGCCTTGAAGACCTAAAAAGGGACCCCTGAGGTTAAACCTAAGAAGGCACCGAAGTCAATTTTATTACTCATTCACATTAGATATTATATAATTTTCACTATATTCCAACTTAAACGTTTTCAAATCGTGACCAAGAAGATGTGACGCAGATGCAACGTTAAATCGTATATCTAAGTCCTCAGGGGTTACAACTTGGGGAATCGGGTCAGACCGACCAATTTCCAACACATCTCATTGCCCAAGTTTGTGGGGCGTGATGGTTTTATTTTACGCTTATATCAGTGATATTTCACGCCCCACCTATCCCCCAAAACACGACGATTATCGCAGAATTCGCGGCAGAAATTCATTATGGCACAGGGCCAGCTGAGATTGCGTTTCCCACCTGTCAAGCATGATCACTTAAAACGGCATTTGCGTATTTTGGACAAAACCTTTAAAGATTTCGGAGAAATTGTTTGAAGTAAGAAGTGTGGGTATCCTAGATAACGACTGAATTTTTTTAACTCCTACGAAACCGAATGGTTCAAAATGACATCAAATTATGCACAACTCATTTTTGCGCGTTAAATCAAGTTACTGTACGAATTATTACATTGCCATTCATTGTGAATATGGATGACTTGTATAAAAGTTACAAGTTTTTTTGCGAAGATGCAGAGAAAAAGAGTAATAATATAATCTAATTGATAATAACATTCCTCTGATAAGACATGATATAATAACTGCGATATCAGAAAAGCGAACAAAACAAAAAGCTCGAGACGGCAAAATGGCGCCTAAATGTCGCAAATTCCCTATTTTTTGTTAGTGGCATGTAATTCAGTTACAGACAACCGCCTTATTTCATTAATTGAAATAAAAACAATGACGAAAAATCCATATTCCAATGAGTAATCCATATTTAAAGAAAATGCATTTTCACTCATTTTTCGTTGATTGAGCACCATTTTCATAAAAAATTTTGCGGTTATAAAAATCGGATTTTAACATTTAACTGTTGACTAATAATTAATAATTAAAAATACTAACAGACCTCATTTCTAGATGCGAAAAAAATTTCTTAATTTAGACCGGTGGCATGGATACGACTAGTGCCCCTAATGGGGTAAATTTCGGACAAATTTGAAAATTACACTTTCTTAGCATGGACGTACAGTATGTTGGATAAGTGGCGTCTAAAATCCGCCGGTGAACAGGACTTCAAAAGTCTTTAACGGGAATCCATTTTTTACTTTAATTTAGAAAAAGTGCGACGAGGGCTAAATGAAGCGTAATCTAAGAAGAAAAGGGGCCGTTTGAAATAAGTCGCACTTAGAGCCGTACGATCATCCATTACCTGTCGTGGTGACACGCTGCTTAATTTCGTGCTCTTATACCGAAGATAGACCCAAAATAATAAAAATGCATAAAAGTTCTCTTTTTTTAGAAAACGTACCTCTAATATCTGCGTCTGACGGTAACGTGATGTTGATTGGTCTCCATAAAGAGCTCAAAATGTGACGCAATAAAGAACTATGCCAAACGATGACTCTTAACTCCTAGACTCCGAAACCGGGCCAATTAACTTTTGCTAAAGTTGTTTTAATCAGCACACAAATACGTACACTGAAATTGAAAAATATTGAGTGCTTAAATAATAATCAAAAATTATTAATAAACTAAATATAACCGAAATGTTTTAAAACTTTAATAATCAAATAACTGTTAAGGACGGGTCACTACCGTTGTTTAAAATCGCTTTTTCAAGAATCGGTTTCACAAGATTTTTTTTCCTAAATGTATTTTTCTCGAATGAATAAATAAAAGTATTCCTTCTACCCCCTTAAATTAACCCCCTTAAACTGATGAATTTTCACAAACAAAATTTTTTACGAAAAAAATTTTTCTAGAAAAAATATTTCTAGAAAAAATATTTTTTCCCAAATTCTTTGATTTTTTTATGAAATTTATGTTTTTTTACAAAGTTGCTTTCGCGAAATAAAGTTATTTTTTATCGAATTACTCGTTTTTTACAAAATAAGTGCTCACCACAAATTTTTTTAAGAGTGGGAAATACCTTATTTGGTCAAAAAAGGTAAGATTGAAAATTGTTACTCTAAAAATGTTTAAAAGTACTATATTTGCGTGGTGACTATTGCAAACTTAATTCGAGTCCGATGACAAATTC
>SCLG01001043.1:5694-25181 GCA_004367875.1 Oikopleura albicans
GTGTAGTATAACCGCGCAGTGCGTGAGCGACTATGACGAGGTAAATTGAAAAATAATTGGGCGAAACAGAAGACATTGTTTCAAACACAAAAGAAAATCTTTCAAAAAACATAAACAAAAGGAGCAGTGTCCAATTGATTTTCTGAGTTTCGAGAACACGGGTTAACAAGTTCTAACCCTCAACTACCCATGCTGCCTCAACGGCATTTGCATTGACGTTTCGCCACAAATACCAAGTTACGCTTCCGTTTGTGGGACCCACGAATATAGGTGGCGAATTTTCCGGGGCATTTTCGAGGGTAGTCCGTTCATAAAAGTCGGAGTATAGGGGCTCATGAGTTCCAGTAATAAGTATGGAATCGCAACAAGGTTCAGCGACTGTGACGGTTGTAACAAACGTAGTTGATTCGACAATGGTTTCCACGGTTCCTGAAATAAAGTTTAGAAAAAAAATCTTTAACCTACAAACACATATCGTGGATTTTTTTTTCCGCCCGAGCATATGAAGCGCCTTTTTATGTTGTTTCATTTTAGTGAGTGTAACAAAGCAGTGAAAGCAACATAGAATTATTGATTACAAAGTCGGAGAGCAAATAAAAATTGAAATTTTGATTTCGTAATGAATATTAATAATAAGCATAAGAAGATAATTCTATCTTTATTTCCAGATATTTCGGCTATTCAGCCATTCTTAATGGTGTTTTTCTACGACTAAATACAGTCTACAAAACTTTACTATAAAATAATAAGATGGAATTCTAGAATGTTTTTTTAAGTATTTTCAACACATTTTTTGTTAAGACGAGCACCTATTTGTCTCACAAAGGTGCCCGTTTTAACGTCATATTATTGAAATATTCGTGTGTTTTACTTGATCATTTAACATAGGGTTATTTAGTAAAATGGCAATAGCTTCCACACGAGTTCTTTCATAATAGTTTGGAAATATCTGGAAATATAGATATCTGGAAATAACGATAGAATTATCTTCTTTTGCTTGTGATTTAAATATCTCGACCAAATACATCACTAATATTAATAAGTCATTTATTGGTGCTACTAGCACCGTGCTAGGAAACCTCAAAAAGAGGTTATTTTCATTTAAAAGTTTCCACCCACATTTTTTTTTCTGTCATATTTTAACAAAACTGTTAAGGGTGGTTAGGGTGGTTTGCTCGATTTGTTTACAAACATGCATCAAAAAGAAAACGTTATTGTGGACAAGGCATACATTCCATCAAATTGAAAATGCCATGTATACATTTTCCCCACTTTTGGGAATCATTTCCCATCTTTTCACGCTTATACATTTTTTTCTGTAGTAATTTGAATTTGTAGTTTCGACATCTCCTTCTACAAAAAACATAGAAGGGGTCTCATATTAAGGGAGGGTTTGCTATTTTTGACCGAAATCCACTTTTTTACCCCAAATTTGATTTTTAAGATTTTTGAGTTATCATCATGAGTCACAAGTCAAAAATCTTAAAAATCAATATTTAAGGTATGGATGGCTCACCTGATTGACACTGGGCGTTTATTTCCGCGGTCCTACTGTTCCATGTTCCGTCAAAATACTCGTACCATGGTTGCTCCTCATGTGGACAACTATCATCGGTACTAACCACCTTGCCATTGTTATAATCTTCTAACATAAAGTGTTCTATATTTCCCACTATACAAGGGTTAAAATCGCTCCTATAATTCTCGCACCTACTAGTACGAAATGAATAAAATTTAATTTTTCATAAATTTTTTCACATTCAAAAAAATTAAACAAACAAAGTTGTATACAAAAATAACATGAAAAAGAATTTTACTTTTGGACCCTAAAAACTAATTATGCATAAAACAAAAAGAAACAGTTATTTTTCAACAAAAATGTTCGTATAATAATGTTGTATAAAATTGGCCCGATTGTTGCGTTTGACATTAACTCACAGGGGTCACATTGTGACGATCGTCACAAAGCGGCCTACTCGTCTCATATCTCATGAAAACGGGCTCAAATCAAACGTCGCTGATAGAAGGGTCAAACCAAATTCCATGCAGAATTTTTTATTGGTCTGGTTTGATTCAGCAAGCTTGAATACCCCATAAAACACTATTTGCGAAGAATTGTTTACTTTAAAAACAGTCATAACGGGGTTTTGTGACGATCGTCACAATTTGACCCCTACGGGTTATGAGAACTCCTATGACCCTTGAGATATATCAGATCCGCTTTTATTTTTAAAACCAAAGGGAAAAAGTTGAAAGACCAAGGGTTAACAAATTATAACCCTCAACTACCCATTTTGCCTGGGTATCAAGGTTGACATTTCGCCACAAATACCAGGTTACACTTCCGTTTGTGGGACCAACGAAAATAGGTGGCGAATTTTCCGGGGCATTTTCGACGGTAGTCCGTTCATAAATATCGGAGTATAGGGGCTCATGAGTACCAGAAATAAGTATGGAATCGCAACAAGGTTCAGCGACTGTGACGGTTGTAACAAACATAGTTGACTCGACAATTGGTTCCACGGTTCCTGAAACAAAGTTTAGAAAAAAACTTTAACCTTCAAACACATACGGCGGATTTTTGTCCGCCCGGGCATATAAAACACGTTTTTTATGGTGTTTTATTTTAGTAAATGTAATAGCAGTGAAAATCAACATAGGATAATCCATTACAAAGTCGGAAAGCGAATAAAAATTGAAACTTTGATTTCGTAAGAGAAAAAAAATTGAAAAAAATTGAAAAAATTTGGTGGTCATGGCTTATTTTTTTTTCTCTAATGAATATTAATACGTCATTTATTGGTGCTAGGAAACCTCAAAAAAGAGGTTATTTTCATTTAAAAGTTTCCACTCACATTTTTTTCTGTCATATTTAAACAAAACTGTCAAGTAGTCAATGACCGACTAGCCTGTGAAAAATGAACTTTGTACGCCACCCGGTTAACCGTTTGCGCATTTGTGTTTTTGTGGTCAAATCGACCAATAAGTGTCCAAGGGTAGTCGGAGAGCTTTAGAGGGTATGCTTATTCGATTCAAGACCATCGATTTGCTTATAGAGAAAAAATCACGTAGGTTAGAACACAACGAGCACTGAAGCGGAAAAAATTTCGCCCGGTGATTTTAGGGAACTGTTTTAAATATGTGTTCAAAGGTTAACCGTTTCCTCAATGAAAGACGTGAAGCTCCCAAAAAACGACATTTTGCCGCAAAACTTTTTTATCGAAAGACCACGGTGCCATCAAGATCTTACCTGAATGATCCGCAGCGCCACACTGAACACTGATTTCATCTCTTCTGTTCCAAGTTGATTCATAATATTCGTACCAGACTTGCTCATCGTGTGGACAATCGTCCATAGGGCTAAAAACGTAGCCAGATTCGAAATTAGAGTCTTCGTAGTCATATAAGTCCCCGACGACCCATTTGGCGACCTGGGCGTTAACATTATACCACATATAATAAGTGGTATTTCCGGTTTGGTGACCAATAAAAATTGGCGGCGCATTTTCTGGGGCGTTTTCGATTTCCGTACGTTCATAATTGACCGAGAAGGCCGGATCATTTGTTCCAGTAATAGAAACGATTTCGCAACAGCCTTCAACAGGTACGGCGGTTGTTGTCACTATTATTGTTTCGTCTAAAAATACGCATAATGATAGCTTCGCGGTGACTTATTCGCTTGAGAAAAAAATGCTAGCTAACAGAAAAACGGTTGGAAACAAAATAAGCCAGTAGATGCTTCGCATGGAATCCACTTTTCAACCGTCCGCGCCTACCCTCACTCCCTTAGACGGTTCTCTACCATTTTGTTGAACACGAATTGGCAAGTTCCCAGCTTTTCATTTTATTTTATATTATGAATTTTAGTGACCTCGTACTACAGTAGTAGTTAATTTTTTGTTTTTATTTTATTTTTTATGATTAAGTGGTGGTGCTGGGCCCACTTACATTACTCAGAGTGCACCCGTTGTTATTTCTTTCCACATGATATTAATGGTACTGTCTTAAAAAGTCTCACGAATAATTATCCCATTTTTATGATTATGCCAATTATACTTTATACAGAAAATACGTTATCCTTTTTGAACTTTATTCATTTTCTACTGTATCCAAATTGTACTTTATCCCATTACTACATTGTACCATTTCCGCCACAAAAAAACAATAAATACAAGAATATACAAAATTTGATGCCTTTTCCACGTTATACCAAACCCACTTTAAACCAATAATACTTTATCCAAAATGCACTTTATCCACTTTTCTACGGTATCCTTTTTCAACGTTTTTTTTGATGCCTTTTACACGTTATACCTTTTCCACTTTTATTTTTTGATGCCTTTTCTACGATGTGTCTTTTAAGTACCGATATTAATGTTAGTTATTGTATGTTATTGTGTATTTGAAAATCGATTTTAGCTGCTAATCAAATCACTGGAGTAAGTGTCTGAAACAGTTTGTACTAAATTTACATAACTTTTGAAATTTATATACCATTTCTTTATTTTCATAAATCATGAATTTTTGTTCTGAAGGTAACTTAACTCTCAGGGGGAAGGAGTTTTTGGGAACCCGTAGGGGGAAAATGCGTGTACATAAACACGCACTCAAAAATTCACAATAATTCGCAATAATTCAAAAACATTGGTAAAACCCAGTTGTAGAGCTAGTCAAACTACGTCGATCTGACTATTCAGAAATTGGTTTGGGCCACTAGGGCCCCCTAGAGAGCTGTTTGAAATCTCAAACCTATGCAAAAAAAAATACTCGAAATTTCTCGAAAAGTTGAGGGGGGTCACCAATATCCGTTTTGACCTACGGGGCCTCCATATGCCTTTAATGGACGAAAAAACAAGTTGCGCGTCTATTTACACGCACTTCCCCCTGGGAGTTAATTACCTTTCATATCTGAAATTTGACTGTTATAAGATAAAAAATTTCTATCATCAATACAATCCGTCCGCGGAGCGAATGGAGACAATTGTTCAATTTTGCCTTCAAGGGTTAACAAAACGTTTTTTGGTTAAAACGTTTTAAAGGTTAAAACGTTTTTTGGAATAAGAACATGATAATTAATCCCATTGAAAAAAATATCTCCCTCAAATATATATTACCTGTTCCACCCTCACACTCGACGTCAATTTCGTCTCTTCTGTTCCAAGATGAATTAAAATATTCATACCAAACTTGCTCACCGTGTGGACAATCGTCCATGGGGCTAAAAACGTAGCCAGATTCGTAGTTAGCGTCTTCGTAGTCATATAAGTCTCCGACGACCCATTTGGCCACCTGAGCGTTAATATTATACCACATATAATAAGTGGTATTTCCGGTTCGGTGACCAATAAAAATTGGCGGCGCATCTTCTGGGGCGTTTTCGATTTCGGTACGTTCATAACTGACCGAAAAGGCCGGATCCACTGTACCCGAAATGCTAACTGATTGACAACAGGCGGCATCGGGTGCTTCAGTTACTGTTATGATTGTTGTTTCGACTTTAAAATATATTTTATGAGGATTGGATTAAGTCCTTCACGAAAATACATTCTGATAAAACAACTACCTCAAACGGATAAAGGATATCATGTACACCACCAACCTACGTAAATTGACACCACGTGAGTTAACAAAATACACGAAAGTTAACAAAATTCATGTAAGTTAACCCCTTTTTTCCACAAGTTTTGTTAACTTACGTAGGTAGGTGGTGTAGTTCAATTAATTAACCTACTGCGCCGTTATCTAGTCAAAAGTTTGACTCAAAATTTTCCAGTCACCCACCTGCGCACTGAGCCGTTATCGGGTCAAAAAAAAAANCGACCCATTTGGCGACCTGGGCGTTAACATTATACCACATAAAATAAGTGGTATTTCCGGTTTGGTGACCAATAAAAATTGGCGGCGAATTTTCTGGGGCGTTTTCGATTTCGGTACGTTCATAACTGACCGAAAAGGCCGGATCCACTGTACCCGAAATGCTAACTGATTGACAACAGGCGGCATCGGGTGCTTCAGTTACTGTTATGATTGTTGTTTCGACTTTAAAATATATTTTATGAGGATTGGATTAAGTCCTTTACAAAAATACATTCTGATAAAACAACTACCTCAAACGGATAAGGGATATCATGTACACAACAAACCTACGTAAATTAACACCACGAAAGTTAACAAAATTCATGTGAGTTAACCCCTTTTTTCCACAAGTCTTGTTAACTTACGTAGGTAGGTGGTGTAGTTCAATTAATTAACCTCCTGCTCCGTTATCGAGTCAAAAGTTTGACTCAAAATTTTCCAGTCACCCACCTGCGCACTGCGCCGTTATCAGGTCAAAAAAATTTGTCGTTAAAATACGCTTAAATTCTTTTTTTTTAATCAATGTGTGACTTTTTCAATTTTTTTTGTCTATTTTTCAGAATATTTTGCCGGCTAGTTCTTCTGAAAGCAATTTTTTAATTATATAAACGACTGCTTTATCGGGTCAAATTTTCATCTTGCCAAAAGCGAGTCGAAATTCCCGCTCTTGCCGTTATCGGGTCATTATTTTCGATCAAAATTTACCAGACATTCGGCCTACGCCCTGCGCCCTGCGCGCCGTTATCGGGCCAAACTTTGTTCTCGAAATGTTGACCAGATAACGGCGCAGGGGGTGAACTTTGTGTAAAGCGATGCAACTAGATATAATTTTTCTTAAAATGTACTTTGTCTAGGCTTGTTCATAGAAAATTAAAACGAGAAAAAAAACTTACTCGACATTCAAATTATACCGATCAAATGATGAGGCCAATTTCGCTAAATATCGGGAGTTAAGTTGATCGGGGATACGTCAGAATTCGAAAGAAAAAATTCATATAATTTTATAAGCAATATTTTTTTTTTATATCTTGAACGAAAAACTTGCCAATCGGGTTTTTATAACGATCACTTTAAGTTAGTTAATAACTAAATTATGCATGTCATATTGAGCGGGTAATAACCATCGTTGAAAAAAAAAGTAATTATTTTGTCAACAAACATGAAAGCATATCAAGTTTTTCGGTTGCAGGAACGCAAACGGCAAAATCCTATCACAAATCTTGCTACGAAAAATGGTGTACCAGCCTGTAGAGGTATTTAATTACAAAAACTTCACTATTTTACCACTCTAATGTTGCAAATTCATGGTGAACAAAATCAGCAACATAACTGGGCAGGCCAAAAAACGGCAACATAACTGCGCAGACTAGCAAAAACGGCAACATAAAAACGCAGTGTGTAGGCGGGTTAACGAAAATATATACACCACCTACCTACTTAAGTTNCTATACCGCTGAAACGACTAATCCACAATTTTAAAAATCTCTATTTATCTCAATTGTTAAGTGTTTTCTTTATTTTTTATGGTAAAATATGATATCTTTGATATCAAAAATATTGGTAATCATCAAATTTTATTTTGAAATTTGAACAAAATCTAAAAAATAAGGCCTAAATTCACTAAGTTAACAGTTTTGTCAATTTTTGACAAAAAGCCTAAATTCACGTAAGTTAACAGTTTTTCAAAAGTTTTCCAGCACTTCCGCCTACGCCCTACCCACGTAAGTTAACAAAATTCACGTAAGTTAACAAAATGCACGTAAGTTAACACCATTTTTTTCCAAGAGTTTTGTTAACTTACGTAGGTAGGTGGTGTATGATATACTTTCGCAAAAATTAATCACCAAATATTACGAAAATATGGCCAAATATTAAATTTTGGCACGATAACTGCGACGGGGATGCAAACCATGTTCTTATGAATTTTCGTAGTTGTTTTTCGTTTCATCATCAAATGAATTGAATTTTATGGTGAAACACCGGTGCCAGAGCTTTTCGGCATTGTTACTTTTCCTCCAATGGTATTTTTCGTCCAACAATTTTTCGTCCAAACATTTTTCGTCCAAAATAAATTTTCTAAAAACACATTTCCGACCCATTTTGGTGAAAAAAGCTTGGAGGAAAAACGCTTTGGACGACAAATATCATTGGACGAAAACTAACATTGACGAAAAGCTCCGGCACCTGAAAACCTTACTTATGATTAATCAAGAACGTTTTTAGAAGCGAATGAAAATCAAGAGTGCATCTACACATTTAATCCGTGAATTGACATTTTGAACCAATAAGCGATCCGTTATAACGGTACACTCCCCCTCATGATAAGGGCCCCCACGATAAGGGCCAGCTTGCCCCCTTTCTCATAATACGCCCCACTTTCTCATGATAAGGGCCACTTTTTTGACGAAAAAGTTTTTTTCTCATAATAAGGGCCAAAATAGGTATTTTGGCCAATAAATGGGCATTCATCTCTCATAATAGGGGCCATTATCACTGAAAATATTTTTGTACTCATAACAGGGGCCAAAATGCGGTGTGAAGGGTGTCCCTTATTATGAGAGATTTTAGTTTTTGTCTGTTATTCATGCTACATTTTTTCTTTTTTTTTCTTTTTTGATCTTCTTGAACAAAAATCATAATCACGCTTGAAAACGTTACTAACAAATTATAAAAAGTAAGAAAAAATACATGAAAAATTAAGTGAATTACTTATCAGACTGTCTGAAAAAAATCCGCTTTCTCATAAAAAGGGCCACTATTTTTCATAATAAGGGCACTTTTTCAGGAGACAAAAATGGCCTTTATCATGAGGGAGGAGTGTACAATAAAAATATATATCCAACTTTATATCAACGGGTTTCACGAAATAGAATGTTCCCCGATTTGCATCTATGATTTAACTCCCAGGGGGAAGTGCGTGTAAATAGACACGCAAAGTGCTTTTTTCGTCATTTTAAGGCATATGGAGGCCCCGTAGGGCAAAACGGGTATTGCTGACCCCCCCTCAACTTTTCGAGATACTTCGATTGACGGTATCGCCNAAAAACTCCTTCCCCCTGAGAGTTAAGGAATCCTACCTGTACCCCCTTCGCAATCAACGTCAATCTCGTCATATCTGTTCCAGGATGAATTAAAATATTCATACCAGACTTGCTCATCGTGTGGACAATCGTCCATAGGGCTAAAAACGTAGCCAGATTCGTAGTTAGCGTCTTCGTAGTCATATAAGTCCCCGACGACCCATTTGGCCACCTGAGCGTTAACGTTATACCACATATAATAAGTGGTATTTCCGGTTTGGTGACCAATAAAAATTGGTGGCGCATTTTCTGGGGCGTTCTCGATTTCGGTACGTTCATAACTGACTGAAAAGGCCGGATCCACTGTACCCGAGATCATAAGAGTGTCACAGCAAGCGTCATTGGCTGAAACCGTCGTCAGTGCCATTGTTGTTTCTTCTAAAAATTGTGGAAAATTAGGCTCAAGTAAGAATCTTACTCCTGGGAGTTAAATTAACAAGATACCTGGAAGTTAACAAAATCCATGTAAGTCAACAAATAGCTGGCGTCAATTTTTGATTTTTAGTTGACACACGGTCTAGTAAAGTTTTACAAATTCCTAGAAGTTAACAAAATTGCTTAAAGTTAACAAAATGCATTAGAATTAACAGTTTTGTCACCCAATTTTTTGGGTGGTTTATTTTATAAAAAAAAACTTACCTACACCCCCTTCGCAATCGACGTCAATCTCGTCATATCTGTTCCAAGATGAATTAAAATATTCATACCAAACTTGCTCATCGTGTGGACAATCGTCCATGGGGCTAAAAACGTAGCCAGATTCGTAGTTAGCGTCTTCGTAATCATACAAATCGCCTACAACCCATTTCGCTACTTGAGCATTGACATTATACCACATATAGTAAGTTGTATTTCCGGTTTGTGAACCAATGAATATTGGTGGGGCGTCTTCTGCGGCATTTTCAACCTCGGTACGTTCATAACTTACCGAGAACGCCGGATCAACCGTACCAGAAATATGGAGAACGTCACAACATGCGTCGCCAGAATCGCGCGGTTCTAAAACAATATTTTCTAGAAAGTATACAAGGGGGTCGCGATAAAATTTGGACGTAATATTCTCAATAAAAAAAGTGACACAATTTGTGATTCTATTTGAATTGTGTGTCAAGAGAAGCTATCCAGTCGCAACCAGCCAATCAGCGCCGCCTCTCATCTAACCGCTTAGCCAATCATCGCACGCCTCTCGCTTGGCATTTTTTTCAAATTGAGCTAGCCTCCCCCCACACTAGATATGGTGGGGGAAATGAGAATATTTTTGTCGAGAATATTACGTCCAAATTTGATCGCGACCCCCTTGTATTTCTACAGGCTGGATGAAATAGAAAGCGACCAATTTTTGACAAGTGATTGCGTATTCAAGAATTTTCTAAAGCTAGCTTTCGCGTAAAACGACCATGTGTTAACAAGCGAAAATACTATAAAATACGCAAATTCTATTTTTTGTCAATAATTGGTCGCTTTTTATTTCGTCCAGTCTATACATCAATGTTTTATGAAAATTGCGCAGATCCATTTATCGAGCCACATTAAGAACGGGTCAATAGAGTTGTTTACTAATGAGAATTGAAAAACCATGAAAGTTGATTTTAGCCATATTATTGATATTTCTGAGCGTTTTCCAGCAGTTGTGTAGTACAAAAATTCACTTGACAAAAAAACCTAAAAAACTGAAAGCTGCAGAAAAAATAAAAATACACCGTCTAGAAAATTATCTCGAAAAACGCATATATTTTTGCAAAAATGTTTTATTATAATCCGCAAAGAAGAGTTATTTCATCCAATTAGAAATTTATTTCATCATGGTCACTTTATTTATTTGTAAACCACAAGGGAGACACGTCTCAAGGAATGGTTCACCAAATTATAACCAGAGGTCGGCAGAATTTGAACCCTTGTCCGCGGACAAGAATAAACACGGGTAACTTTCAATGGTATATTTTTAGAACTCTTTTTTCAGTGAATGGTAGGGTACAAAAAAGTCAATTCCTGCCGACCTCTGACCATATAGCTATTTTATTTACCAATCATGATAACACAATCAAATAACAAAAAATAGGAAATTAAATGGTAAAACATCAAGTCTTTATGTTTACTACGTTGCGCCATTTTTGATGTTTAACTCCGGTTCGTTTTTTTTTTGTTTGAAAAAGTCAAAAAAGTAAAAATGTAAATTAATAAAAGTAGGGGCTGAGCCAAGTAGATAACCGTTTAACAATTTATGAGAGTAGCCCTAACCTTTCTGAATATCCAGCACAGCATCCGGTCTTCGCACTATAGCCCCAAGTGCCAACGGGACTGTTCATAGGGGTTTAAAAGAAGTTCAATTTTAAATGACTCTTAATTCTGTACAGTGCAGTCTGTATATTCGGCCTACGGTAACGAATGAGGCAATAAATTTTCCGTGATTCGCGTTACTATTTGTGTTGGCCTATATTACCAGTGTAGGAAACGGGAAAGCTAATTTTTTCCGCTCCCTCCCTTTCCCGCGCAAACCTCAATCCCGCGTTTTCCCGGCCAAAAATTTTCCCTCCCGTTCCAGTTCCCGCTGGATCCCGCCTTGTCCCGTGTTTTCCCGGAATTATAGCCTATAGCCTAAAGGCTTTCTCGTCGCAATAGTGAGTCACTACGGTATCAGGAAACATTTTAATCCCCACTGATAACCAATTCAGCAGCAAGCAAGTCGGAAAATTAGCCGTTGTTAGTGGTGCTCACAAATTCATAATTGTGAAATTTTGAAAATGAAGAAAATGTAACATAAAATTGATGGAAAAAATAGTAATCAAACAGTATCATTATTATCATTACCAAATCAGGTAGGAAACATATGATGAGTTTTTTATTTGTATTTTAAATACTCAAAAGTCTTTACGAAAAAACTCGTATGACTACCGGAGGGTTTTTTGTCTTTTTTTTTTACCAAATACTGATAATTCTTAAAAACTTTTTGAACAATGTGTGTTGGGCTTGCATGAAATTCGTTTGTCAAAATTACCTCAAAAAGAAAATTCCGCTTATATTCGAGACCCAAAAAGTGTTTAAAATACATCTAAATAACGTTGCACAATTAAATTTAAGAAGGCAAAAAATGTGACCGTCAGTACAAAAATTGAAATTGTTTGCGACATTATGACTTTATTTCCGACCCAAAAAAGACCATGCAAGGTAACAAAACGAAAAAAATGTCAATTTTTGAATGTCACTGAGTGCTGTTTTGTTTTTAAACTTTTTGACATGGAAGTGCTAAGACAATTGTGCCAGAAATGTTCATCAAATCTCCTGTCTACCAATTCAGTCGGTCACCAGGAATCTATTTTTTTTCGTCCTCTTGATATAAATCAATTAGCAAAAAAAAATCAATGTAACTTTGAATATCTGAAAAAGTGTGAGCACCGATAGCCATTTTTCTCGATACCTTTTTTATATAAAAAAGTGCATATGAAACAGAAGCCAACTTTTAACAACGTCGGTTTACTAGCTAAATGAATTCAGCGGCAAAATTACCTCAGATATTACACATAATCCCGTTGACATATTCTTTGCCGTAAAATCAACCATTAGTTTGTGAATCCATAGTTTTTATAACCAACATTTTTCAGAGTCTTGTTGGTTAGATATCCGGTAAGTATTGTTTGAATACCTACTGTTCACTTAAAAATTATTTTCTATTTTGAGTAGACTGAACGTTTTTGTCAACGGACGATAATAAATACCGTATGGTCCTGTATTACAAGTTGTATAATGTTTTATAGTAAAAAAATACGGAAAGTCAACTAGGTCAACGTCAATAAATCAATAAACGTTTTGTCAGGAAACAGTTTTTCTAAGAAAGTCAAGGTGATTTTTTCCGATGAACTTTTGGCCCATAAGACACAACTGCTTGAAACTGAATAGTTAAGCCGTGTCTCATCATTCCAATTCATTTATAAAACTAATATGATGAGATGGTTATAAACTATTTGGAACTATTCGACAATTAAAATTTGCGTATAATCAGGAGGCACCGACTTAATTGGAATTATTTTCCAGGAGTCGAAAGGGAAATATGTCTAAAAGATAATTTTGTCGACAAAAAGGGCGAAGTGGGCAAAACGTGATCAAGTATAAACGTGATAAAGAGTAAAAGTGTTAAAGGCAAAAATGTCGACAATTTTTGAAAAAAAAATTATGTTTAGGTTTGTGTCAATTTTAGCTGTTTTTTTTTTCACCAAATTTGTATAAGTGAATAAAGTGTAAAGGTGATTAAGGGGAGAATATCGACAAATTTGTCGACATTTTCTTCTTTCGACAATTTAAAAATGAATCGGATTCAGTCGGTGCCAATGAGAAGAATAAAACTATCAAAGAAGGTTAACTTTCGACAAATCTTGACAAAAAATTGATTTGTGATCGGAGAAGCTTTTATCGGCTTCGAGCTATGTACAAAATAACGGTAAATTGTGGCATATCATACTATTGGGCGCGTCCGAGTTAATGCGAATCTTCTGATCAAAGTTCCATTTAACTAATTACGGTCTGACTTAAGGTGATCTACCGTAGATCGGTAGTCATATTAATTTAAAAAAAAGTTTTCCAAATTAGGTTTTAACTCCCAAAAATCCCTCGAGGGCCCTTTGATGTGGCGGCATCCTCATTTTTGGTTCTTAACACATTAATATTTGTGGCGAAATTATTCTAGTTTTCCAATCAAAAATACACTCCAATTATCATTTCGAGCACTAATCTTAAACAGCCATGAAAAAATTACAATGAAGTGTTTTTTCGTGGACAAGTGAATTAGGAAAATTGGCAGGTAAAACGTTTTATCCGTGTGAAGGTCACATAATCCGCGTCTCAACGTATATTTTGGCAATTTGAATTTACCACGTGCGTTGTCATTTGTCAGAGCGCCTGTAAAATTATGTAATTTGTACTCGGACAAAACTCGGTGATTCCTGACTATTGAGTCATTTTTTGAGAGCATATAAATTATATGAAGTCCTCAGAAATACAAAGGGTTAAAAGATATACCGCTATATACACCGCCTGTGGCTTTATGACGCCACTTTCGCCTTCCATAACCGGCCTGATAAACCTCAAGGGCGTAGGCGCACGAGCGGATAAAAATGGCCTGTGAAAGGGGGCCTCTTGAGCCCTCAGGCGGCGTATGTAATTAAAACTCTAGAACTCGCCGACTCTACAACAATTCTTCAGACGCTCCTTTTTTGGACGATTTGTCCTTTTTCGGACCATTGGTCCTTTTTCGGACGATTGCTCTTTTTCGGAGGCTTTTTTGACCAAAATTGGGCCATTCTAATGGAAAAATTATCCTTTTTGTGAGGATGCTCCTTTTTTGGAGTCTATTTTCGATAACCGAAGAAGCAAGGACTGTTTATTAAAATAGTTTCATAATATGGCATTAATTTAACCGAATACAAAACCCGATTCGGGAGAAGACTTTCAAAATTCAAACTACACCGGGTACGCAGTTATCAGGCCGGTTTAGCGATAAAAAAACCTGCCTGATAACTGTGTAGGGTGCTTGATAACTGCGGGCCAACGTGCATGATAACTGCACACCCGAAATAAATTGAAAAAGTTCCATACAGTCTTGCTGGAGCGCAGGACTTATGGTCAAACTGTTCGTTGTTGGCAATAACGTTAAACAAGTTTTGATAAGAAGGTGTAACCAATCTCTAAGTAATTTTGTGTCAAGTTGTTAATTTTTCGTGTCAAAGTCGCCCTTCCCGTCCGCGATAAAACTAAGAAATGCGAAACTATTTCTCGAAGCGATTCCTGGTTGGTAAAAACATTATCGAACGTAATCAGACCTTTGATACACGGCGTAAAATTCAAAAATATGCCATGGAATTAAAAGTAACACCTGAATAATGTGCATAATTTACAAAACCGCCCCTAAAATTTCACTTTCTAAGTTTTAAAGATCAGTTTTCTCTCTTTTCAGTGACGTGCCAAATCACAGATAAATGTGAAGCAAAAACATATTCGTGAAGGAATTTCAGATTACACTTTTTATAAACATACCGTGTGTCAAAGTCGATAATGACGGAATTTTAGCCACCAGTTTTTTCACGGTTTACGATATTAATGGAATTTTTTTTTTTCATTTTTACTACAGTCCTTGATTCCATAACGGTCGTTTTTGGTTCTCAAAAATTTTTGAATCAGGGACGTTATGGAATTCTCACTTTTTCGACGAAAAAAGCGGCCGTTATGAGATAAACGGCCGTAATGGAAGCGCCCCATATATTGGTCACCAACTGTTGGTGTAATAACGAAGTGACAAGTAACGTAGTGCCACTGAGGAAACCAAGTGACACTTTTCGGAGTTTTTTTTTAGACAAAAGTTCGCAAAAATGGGCAAAAGTGACGGAGTGAAGTGACACTAATGAAGCGAAGTGACAGTTTTTGCCAAAAACTAGATCGAAAACGAAAGTGTTACTGTTTTACCACACCAACTCTAACCGAAAATGACCATCACGATGTTTCGGTTAAACAAATCGTCGGAGAATTTATCCGATAACGTTATCCGAAACAATTTTTTTATTCTTTTTTTGTATTTTCCTCGAAACATCGGTTGCCCGCAAGTGAAGGAAAATAAATACAAAATTTTCAATTCAACAAACATTGCTTTGGTTAATTACCTGCATACTTCTTGAAATCTTCGAAAAAAAAAATTGAGAAAGATAAGAGTGTTCAGAAGTACTGTGCATATTTATTATACCGAATAAGTTATCCGGTGTAAGGCGGAGTCATTTCGGTGTTGTCTTATACATAACAAACAAAAGTGTTAAAAAAGGTTCAAATTAAACAATTATTTAACAAAGGGCAATTTGTTTAAACATTAGGAGCTACACTTTAGTTTGTTAAACGCAATAAAGCCCTTCGCAAGTTTTTTTTTCGACTTCAGAATATATCTTAGTCTTCTAAATTCTAAATGAAGGAAAACGTGTTGGTAGGGTCACGCACGTGGACTACGTTTACTGGTTAACCTTGGTACAGAGGGGCCACTTTCTGCTAAACCGCGATACCAATTCGGTAAGGTGTAATTCGTATAAAATATAAACTCGCAGGGAGAAGTGTGTGCATATATGCACACGACTTGGTTTTGCGTCGATTTAAGGCAAAAGGAGGCCCCGTAGCCTACGGGCCGTAGGGCAGAATTGGTATTGCTGACCCATCAACTTTTCGAGAAAATTCCATTGGCGGTATTTTTTTTTTGCGTAGGTTGGATATTTCAAACAGCTCTAGGGCGTCCTGATAGCTCAAATCAATTTCTCAATAGTCAGATGGACGTAGTTTGACGAGTTCTACAACTTGGCTTTACCAGAATAATAACGAATTATTGTGAATTTTCAAGTGTGTGCATACGTGCACAATTGACCCCTACGGGTTATCAAAAAGTCCTCCCCCTGATAGTTAAGTGAAAAAAAACTTGAATTTCACCTTCTCGTGTTAGAAAGTCATTAAAAGATTGACTTCGACTTTCGAACGGAAAAAAGACAAACAAATGCAATAATTGAACTTGGTAGATTAACAGTAAGAGTATATACTTTATTTTCTGAGTTTTTTGTTCACTACACTTTTTATTTAAATATGTTCAAGTTCAATCACAGTGATCTGATTTTGATCAAAATCACACGTTTAAACGCGTTTTGAATGTTTTTTCATTATTTTTTGGTTTCAACCATGGATAGCCTTATGACACGGAATGATGTTGAAATTGATAGTTTTCAAATAAAGACAGCCATTCCTCATAAGGTACTTGAACGTGTCTGGAGTTCCATAAATGTTCTATATTTTTCAGCTCCTCGTTTTGACATAAACTTTCTGACCCAAACCTCAATTTTCGAAACAATTGAATTTGTTCCCAAAACCAAAAAATACATGAGTTAAATACACGAGTTAAATCATTACAATATGGGTTCAAAGACTGTAGTTTAGTTTTTTAGGTGAACTAACCTGCAGCTGTTGCCCATATGATTCGAAGTTATTCCTGCTGCAGCGTATAGCATACCGAGATAAACATCCTCGAAAATGAATACGGGAACCTCATTGATAACGTTTAAAATTTTCCAAACGACACCAACTTTCATAATATGTGCTCCACCGGACAAATAAGGTGAGAAGGCATCTTCAGGGCGCATATCATCCGGTGTAAAGTACTTTGTGTCGGGGTCAGTAGACGGTGTTAACCCTTGACGAATACAGCCGAACATCAGAATTGATTTAAATGATACCAGACGATATTCTCAGAAGTTCTCAATTTTTCAAAAATTCAAGGGTTCAAAATCAATTAACGAAAACCTTTTATATCGAGATCTCTGCAGGCTTTTTTTAATCGGAGAAAACTACTGATGCGCAATGAGGCGTAAATAAGACAAAAAGGCGCGCTGATAAAAAACATTTCGGGAACCAGCAATTTATGAACACATCCTGCGCCGGTATTTGGCCGATGTTTTCGCCAGAGATGATTTTTTAGGTAAAATTATTGTACGGTGTGAATAAATAATTCCAAACTTCGGCCAGATAACGGCGCAGTGCACGGGAGGAATAGCCCTCAAATTTTTCTTCGAATTTCCGGCCAAGTACAGAAACGTGCGGAAATTCCGGCGATATAACGGCGCAGGTGGTGTATTGTTTTCGGTCAATTTAAGAGTCGAAAGTATTTTAGTTTTATCTATAAAAGCTTAAAAAATTTGAACTTTTCTCTATGATATTTATAATGTTTTCGGGAACCCAAAATACGTCATCATCACTGAACAGAACATACTCTGCTTGAGGGCAATTGTCACGGATATAACGGAGGTAAGCTACATTTTTATACCCAAGATTATAAAAAGATTCTTCAATATCTATTTGTAATAAATCTTCATGTTCTTTTTCGTCGTCCTCGATAAAGTACCCATTCTCTTCAGCCAAAATAAAAATAGTAATAAATTCGGAGGGTTACAAAATCACGGCAAAAAAAAATCTGGGATGCACCTAATTGATACACCTTCGACTTCATTCTTAACCTTAACTTAACATTCTAAACCTTAACTTGAACCTTAACTAACTATAAGTCCCAAAGTGGGGACCAAGTTACCTAATACCTGTGTATGCTGTCTCTTACGTGTAAAAGCGGACTGTTACAAAATAGCAATAACGAAGTACAGTCCTTACTCTCAATACAGACGAGTTTTTTGTATGCACTTTCTAGGTATTTTGCGATTTTTTAAATGTCCGAAAACATTTTCTAACGGTGTTTCTGATCGAAAAAAGATGCGCTTCTAACTCGAAGGCGGGGAAAATCTGAAGGAACAAAGAAATTGAAAAAAAATGGACTCAAACCGAACACCCTATCCGTGAATCCAAGTCTATCACCCAGGTACACACTAGGATTTTTTGGCCACGAGTTGGATGCCTCAGGTAACTTGAAGATTTCGGAAAGCCCAATTTTTCGGGTTCGCCCATGTAGCCCGTATTGCGTCCCGATTCTTCCGGTTGCTTGGCATAGATTTCACTCCGATGACCAGGGTAGTCAAATTGCTAGCAATGGAACAGCGCCTGGGCTGTATAATATTTTTGAATGTTTGATTGTGTCGGAAATTGAACAACACGTCTGGTCAATTATTGTTTTAACTATATATACTCACATTATAGAAAAACAGTATAATAAACACAATTTTGTTAAGAAAACTGTCTGTTTTTGAAATACAGAAAAGTTTTAGATATAAAAAAAAAATTGTAATAGGCTTTTAACCAAAATAACCAAAATAAAACAAACCAAATATCTCGAAAAATAAATAACATCTCTTATCACCTGGATCAAAAGTGATGCGTGACAATAATAATTATTGCTCTATTTGAGCTCTTCTCACCGTAGCTGACCAGTTCACTTAACCCTCAACCAAAAATAATAAGCAGTACCCCAACTTTATCGTCTCTTATCGTTCGTAATTTGCACGATAAGCAAATCGATAGTCTTGAGTCGAATGAGCATACTTTTAGAAGCTCTTCGACCACCCTTGGACACCGTTTGGTCAATTTGACCACAAAAACACGACAGTTAACCGAGCCCACAAACGGTTAACCGGCCGACGTACGGGGATATTTTTTTTATTTTATCAGAATTTTGCTATCTGACATATTTAGTAACAACATGAAAGAAAAAAATGAGCTTTTGTATGCATACATTGCAAAAAAAACTGTTTTATCTGTTTTCCAAGTTCACTTAATCATCAATTAATTGGGATTAGAAAATTAATACTTATTATTTGTGTTCTACGGATTCACACTTACTTTTCTATATTTTATTTCACTGCCAATTCATATAATAAAGCCGAACAACAACAAAAAATACGTCTAATTGATAGTGCAGGGACACACGTCCCTGTTTTTTTTGGTTGCGGGTTAACTAGACATGACCACTAGCTATTATATGCCGAATAAAAATGGTGTTTTGCATTATCTTCATTCAACTGTTATAATAACATAATTTATAAAAAACAACTAGAACATTTCAATTACTTTTATTTTATGATACTGGTTCACTTGAAATATTCGCTC